>JAOWMA010000532.1:0-21969 GCA_025962755.1 Colletotrichum tropicicola
CCCCCCCCCCCCCCCCCCCCCCCCCCCCCCCCCCCCCGCCCCCCCCCCCCCCCCCCCCCCCCCCCCCCCCCCCCCCCCCCCCCCCCCACCCCCACCACACCCCCCCCCCCCCCCCCCCCCCCCCCCCCCCGGCCCCGCTGGGTGGAGCCCCCCCACCGCCGCCCGCCGCCCCCCCCTCCCCTCTCTCTCCTTATTAGCCCGCGACGCCACCCCCCGGCGCGACGCCGCCCCGCCGCGCATGAGGGGCAGAAATAAATAGCACCTATAGTTAGTATTTTTATACGTAGTAAGTATATAATAAGTAAGTCTTATTATATATAACACCAACTAGAAACACTAGAAGGGCACCTTTTAAATACTCACTACAACTTAGAGACTCTAAGCCTATTATATCCCCCAGAACTTAATAGTTTCCTTAACTAAAACGTCAATTAGACCGGCTAGACGCTAGTATATCCCCTTAAGTTACCCAGTAGGGAGCCTTCACTTCGTTAGTTAAGGGAATCCCACACAGCACTGCTCTAAGTTAGACGTAAGGGGCCACAGTAACGAGCGTACCCTCTCTCAGTCGGGTCACTCTAATACTCAAGGCTCTAGGCTAAGCTATTAGATAGTAGGGCTATCAACAGATCGTTATCACTTCCCAGAGCCTAGGACAGAACCTATAAAATACACAGTATTCTCTTAACGGACCCCAGGTACTTCACACACTCACACCCCACAAACATAGATCACTACGCACCTCCCTCGAACAAGTCCGATACACCCGGCGACCCATCCTAGAGCGATGCTTACAAGTATCTCGAACCTAATACACCAGCTTTAAATCACTACACCGCCGCATACGAGATTGTCAACTACTGGGCGGGCGTAGATCGACGGGCTTTAAACTTCATCGTCATATACAAAGTCCGACGTACTAGCGACGAGGCGGCCTATGCCACGTGGACGCTTGCCGAACGAGTCGGCCAGGGTGCCGTGGAGGCGTACTGGGCCGATGTCACCGCTCGTCTCGGCCTGACTGTGCTGTCTTGGATGAAGAGAGTTCAGGGCAAGCTGCTCTGGGGCCTCGACACGAAAACCACCACAGCTAAGGCCAAGAAGCTCTGCACCAAACGGCGGCCGAGCGATGATAACGACGAGTACATTCCACTCGGATTGAAACGGCGCTATGGTCAGTGATGGATAGTTGTGTTGATTCCGCTGGCGGCTTGTTATCGTTATACCGCTCACCGGAGGCATGATAGTTGCGAGCTCGCGGGTAGTAAGCCCAGGCATTCTGAAATTGGCGTTCTGGGATCGTGATTTTAGCGCATCACTAGTCTATTTTTTGATCCTTGGGCGCTGCGCAAGGAGAAGGGAATACGTGCGGAAAGGCCGATGGCCATGGGGTGAGATGGTGAATGTCATTTTATTGCCCAAGGCGTCATTAAGGGAAGGCGAGCATTAGGCCCTGTCATGGGTGATCCTTCGAAGGAGGCCTACCCAGTGACCGGGACTCCTCAGTAACAGGATGTCTTAGCCAAGGTGGCACCAAGGCGACAAATACCCCAGCAGACTTGTTAGAGTCGACTTCTGCGCAGCGACTTCAGTCACTCGCTGTCGGTCGAATCGATTTCTTACCTGTGTTAGTAGGCACAACAGATGGCCGTGCATTCGTTACTACCACTACCCCTGTTCCACCCGTAGTCGTCTTCCTTCACCGTCCATCGACCTATCGACTCGTGTCCTAGCTTAGGTGCTCTAAGGGTTTCCGCTAAACCGATCATCCTCGTAGTTTCAGCCCTCCTGAACCTCGAGCTTTCTGTGCCTATGATGACTAGCCTTCCCCCCTCCTTTGCCGCCTGGGCGTGTTTTCCGGCGCCTATTTAAGCCCGCGGCAGATCTGATGGGCGATAACACGCGACACGCGTGCGTTAGCTTGGTCTGCGGTTATAGCGGCCCTTTTCTTGCACTAAACTGATAAGATGCGAGTATCCAAGTAGTGCGGAGACAGTAAAAGTCACTTTACCAGTGAAACACCGTCCTCTGAGACAAACGGTCTGTCTTTGTCGCTCCTCCATTAACCCCAGTTCAGGGACATGGAGAGACATGCGAAAACAGCTCATTGACTGGGCTTAGGGACATGCCTCAACACTCAAAGCCAAAAGTTGATGACATCAATGACGATGTAAAAGACGGCATTGAAGTTTCCCAACGATGAAACTGACCTCCCGGTGCCCACCGGCATTCCAGTCTTTTCAACTGTTGTGCAGATTCTGGTCAGCGCCCACGTCGTCTCCTGGAGAAGTGCTGAGGGTGGATATCTTCACAAGATCCAGTCAGCCAGAAGTGCTAGTTGTTCAACGCCAGTGACATCGTGTCGCAAGGCCAGCTGGTACTGTTGAGCATACAAAGCCGAATGATTGTCGTCAACTTGATTTTTAGGCGCTGACAAACCGTCTGCAGGATCAGCATGTATGTCCTTTGTCAGTCCCGCAACGCTATGAAAGCAATGAGGCAGTGGGCGCCTGTTTCACCGTTTCTTCGGATCTTTCAAGCTATCGGTGTCGGCGTTGCTCAGCATTCGCAAGTGTCAAGGCGACTGATGCCACCTGACAACAAACACTAGCGAGCCTTTGCCGCGTGTAGAAGAGACGGGCAATGCCCGTCAGGATAGACACTTGCCCCAGGTTGAGCGTAAGGCTTGTGTTCGCAAGATGGATCACGAGAAACATGTTACTCGACGCTGCAGTGCACCGGTTGCTCTGAAGGCGACACTGCTGCATTATCGTTAGTTTGTCATGCCTTGCGTAACCGCATCGACTGGCCTGGCTACCACGTTGCTCGGTGTCGCGGGCATGTCTAAGTTGCTATGAGGATGTGATCCATCCCACCTCGCCATACGCTGCCGCAGTGTCGAGCAATTATGCCCTGGGCTCGCTGCCGCCAGTCAATGCCATCGGGAGCAAAAGTGGCGAGGCTCATGAGGGGCATAGCGAGTGCGCAACACTCCGTGATAACTTGAGCTCGGTTCCCGTAGTCTGGTAAACAATCATATTGTCCATCCGTGATCATCGCGAAGTGTTCTCATCAGGAGCGTCCACCGGTACGGTCGACCTCGTTGCTCAGGTGTGTGTAATCGGCTGGTCACCTATGTGACTGTTAACTTGTCTGTGTGCTTTTTGTCTGGTCATGAATACCTGACGTGGCATTCATGAGATTGAAGTAAGCCAGGTTCATGGTAACGGCGGGTGTTCTCGTTCACAATGACAAGTTACACGAAAGACGAGTTGGATATTCGGTGGCCAAGTTGCGTTTCTCGGGCTGGGCGGAAGGTGTCCCAGACGCCCAGGGCAATGGTGCTCATTGCCCGACGACACAAGGCGACCCCGCGACATCAGCAGATAATCCGACCCCAATACCAGTCTCTGCTGCAGCTCCATGCTCTGACGGTTAGTAACCCGACGGTAGTTTATGGTCGCGCTTCTCATCACGTTCAGATTGTGGGCATGTTCGTTGTGTCTTGTAGGTTGGCCGGAGAACTCAGCGCCTATCTCGTCGAGGTGGTTGCTTAGACTTCCAGGCCATCACTACTGAGAGGATTTAGTTGGGTATGGCCTGGACTCGACCAGTTAGCTCCTTGACGAAATAAGCACGAAGACTGCGGTGGCAGACGGGGTGCTCGTACCCCACGGTCTGACAGCGGTAGTCACTGTATTGCCCGACCCCCAGGGTCCATAACAGTATATTGAATGCCTCTCGGCCGTCACGGTAGGCTTTTTGCGTAGGAGAGCAATAGTAATAAAGCGTGTGCTTGGGAACGTACTCATTGCGGAAGAATGCGGCAAAAGAAATAGGTATCTCACTGATGACGCGGGATACCCAATGGATGCTGCTCCGTCCAATTTTGGCGACTATGGCGGCGCAAAAGACAGTCAACACTCTGTTAAGTATCTCAACGAGTGCCCGGGACCTGAGATGGGCAACACATTCTCGTCAATGAGCTGAACAAACAGTCCGGAGCCTGGACCAGGTCAGCAAGCTGAGCACTCTTGTGGACCAAGGCCACAAACCTCTGTTGCAGGCGCGAAAGAGATCTTTTTTGGGACGTAGATCAAGATCCAGGAAGAGAAATCAAGATACTGAATTGGTCTCCTGCTACATTGGGCCTGGCTGTTTCTGCTGGATTGCAGCGCGATGGGGGTTTTGTTGCAAGCTTCGGCCCACAGGCTGGTCTGGCCGGTCTTCTGCTCTAGCTTGCTGCTCCTCCTCCTGCCGTACTTTGTCATTCTCTGCGCTATGGCCCTGCTATAGCTACTGCTACCTTACTCATGGTTTTGATTGTCCTTGCGGACTGGTGGGCAGAAGTAGCAACGGCTGACACTCGTCCGCTGGGCATTCTCTGCCCGGTGATGACCAGTCCCATTAAACGCTCCAGAAGAAGACGACATTCCGCTCAGAAGCGTCCCACTCGCTTACTGCTTTACCTTCCCCTGGGTTGCCGGTGCGCCGCCGATTCGATCAAGACTCTTGCGGAAGTCGTCAACCCCGTTCTTCAGCCGACCGGCAGTGCCTTATACTTGCCCTTTCTACTGATTTTTTTGTTGTAATTATATGTGTATCCCAGTGGCTGTGGCCCCGATATAATTGCAGAAAAGACGGCTTTCCACAGGCAAGCTCCGAGGAGCGAGCTTTGCAATTCCACAGGGAGTCTAATTACTAGTGTTGTTAAGGCAGCCCAGCGTAAGATCCAGCAGCTTGAGGGTTCGCGAGGCTATGCTGGCCTTTGGCGTTCGCTGCCCAAGGCTCCGCAGCCAGGATCAGGCTGTTCCGACGCAAAGGGGCCAAGAGGTCAGGCGCACAGGGCTCGATGTGATGGACGTGATGCTGGGTTCCCGGCACTTATGGCCACTGTAATAAAAAGGCTGCACAGTGTCTGTGAGATTTTGAGGGCTTATGAAGTGTTGGCGAGTTTGTGAAGCTAGAGGGGCTAAGTTGATTTAATAACTGTCGCTGCGTTGTATTGTGAGACGAGACGATGGCGCATTTGAAAGAGACCTTGGCCGATCTGGTCGAGCACCCACTGTCTGTGTTTATACCCGCCCATGTTTGTTCGCAAGCCTCACGCTGCAGCCCCTGTGCCTGGTCTGTCCGGCTCCGTGCTCCCGCCATTTCGCCTTCCACCTCTCCCATTAATGATTTTTGGTGGTCACCTTGGGTGGGACCCTTGGCAAATGCCGTTAGGACCACCCATTGTCCTGATCCAATTTTTGGCCTGGTCCTTGTCTGCGTTGTCTGGACCTGCGCGTACGTCTTGTTTTCTCGCACCGTCGGCCGTGGGATAGGGCGAGGATATGTCGGGTCTGTGATCGGTGGGTGCGTTCAAGGCGGTCTTATTGAGAGGTCTCATATTGTGATCGTTAAGTTCCGATGACTGCAGCCGCGACAACGACAACATTCAGGCCATATGGGTGAAATTCGCGCCAGAGTATGCCTCTTCCTATGCGTCTTTGTGTGCCTCTGCTACCGGGTCTGGGTTGTAAACTGCACGCGGGTTGTCACTGACCTAGTTATCTACTGATGAAGACAAGATATTTGTACGCGTCTGCGTCACTCTCTTTTGCGGACTGGTTGGATGAAGATGATATACAAAATCAGGAGTCAAGGCGGCGCTGGGAGATTCAGAAACGGAAAGCGTGGAGGATGATTCTTCAAGCTGAGTGCGCTGGAAGATGTCGGACACATGTGGAAGGGTTCCCCGAGTCTCACCGAAGATTGGAGTACAATATCAGCAAAGACTGATGCAGGAGATTTTGATACCTCCTGCAGGGCTTTTCAGCAACCCGGCCCAGCCTGCTCCTCTCTCTCACTCCAACTGCTTCGTGCTGAAGATAAACCGTGCCAGTGAAGCCCAATATCTCACTGCGTGGCTACCTCCGTGTCATTGTCTCTTCCCCAGTCGTGTTCTCGTACATTAAAAGCCATTACTCGAGCCAGAAAATGGCCTTTATCTCCAGCTCAGCATCGAGAGCCGACTGCATCGCCTTGCGCTGAGATCCCAAGAGCTCATGGACGCGTGCGTGCATGTTGTCGCGAGACTGATACGTGCTGCCGTCACCGTGCCAGAGTGCTGAGGTCGACTGCAACGGCGAGTCATCGGCTTCGATGCCCCTATCGTCTTTGTGCCCTTGGCGTGCTTGTCTTTGTGCCGGAAAATGTCAGTCAGCCTCCGTCTCCTCAACATTGCCCACAGACCTACCCGCCTCCTTCGCGCCTACATTCGAGTTTGACTTTCAGAATGCCTCAAACCGTTCCTAAAACTGGTCCAGCCGACTATCGTCATTGCGAACCAGCCCCGAGATGCGGTGAAGATCTTCCTCCCGCAGTATTCGTGGAGATAAATTTATGCTGTGATCTCGAACGTTGTCACCCCTCCTCGCGTGCCCGTGGCGCAGCGACTACCAGGACCGCATGCAGAAGTATCACGAGAAAAACAAGGGGTCCGTTTGCTGTGCTCGGAGCGGCATAACAGCTCGACTGCGGCGGAATTGATGATCCCATTGGCACGTTCTTGGCGGAAAGACGGCGGTGTATTCGTCAACGTAGCTGACGTCTGCCATGATTTGGATGAATGTAGACGACTCGCGGGCGCTGAGGACCAGCTCCGCTGGAAGAGGGGACTTTGAAGTATATCATTAACTCACAAAAAATAAAAATAAAAAAGAGATGTCTGGTCCCCTTCAAATCTGCATTGTGCCCCTTGGAGTTGGAGGAGGAGCTCCCGGCCTCGCGTGGTGAGGAGATGAGAAATTGCAAATAGCCCCAGTTCCCAGCGCTTTCTAATACAACGCGTGCCTTTTTCTTCAGTTTCTCACGCCAAACTCCTCTCAACTGTTACACATCAACTGTATTGCAACTGGTTTGGCCGAGAACGCAGGCGACGCCACGTGAGTTCATATGCTTCAGCAACTCAGCAAAGGTATGCGCCGTCCTATGATATGGCGTCGCACGAAAAGAACGGAGCTGTTTAAAACGGGTGGTGTTGCTGACGCGCCAGCAAGCTAGGCGATCTGCGGTCATCAACTGAACATTTCGAGTCCCCGTCGAGCAGGCTCTGCTTTGGCGACTCCTGCAACAATGCCATCAGCACCGTTCTGTTACCACAGACGGTGCCAAAGCGCAGTGTACGAATGTTGGAAAGCCTCATGCACCATGATGCCGAGGACCTTCAACCACATGGTCCAGGTCGTCGAGCATTTTGGACATATGACAAATGATATCGAGGACACGAGAGACTACAGAAGCTTTAAGCGGTGACGGAAAACCGCGATGCGCTACTCTTGCAGTTACGGGGGTAGAACAGGAGCTGTATCATGCCTGGCGTCCGAAGGGGGCGGCACAGAACTTGATTTCCGGACGAAAGGGCATGCTCTGGGGTTTGTTTCTGACTAAATCACGCACCAAGCAGATTTGAGGTCTCTCAACATCCATGACGTGGTTGACTCGAAGTTCGAACCATCTGTCTTATGGTTCCCACCTCTGCTCGTACCGGCACTTCATGCAGTACTGGAACAGAATGACTGTAGGAGTGGTGAGTAGTGAACACTGAAAGAAAGCCTGGAGGAAACTTTAGAACTAGTGACATGCGATTTGTCTTGAGACTTACATGTCATTGTGACTTGAGATGTGTCGGTCCGGTAATGACACAAACCACGTCCTGGGCGGTCCAGGCGAGGGGTGTCTATGGTCTTAGAGAGCAACGCGTCTTTGTGAAGTTTTTATGCTGAGCTTTGGATGCTAATGTAATCGTATTGGTACATATACACCACGCATTTTGTCCCACCTGGGTGAGACGACCTTTGGGACCAAAGTCTGTAATATTGCTATTGCGTTAATGCACCCAACTTGCCTCCGCACTGAGCTTGGGCATCTATCCGCAGCCGTTGAGATTGAAACTTGATCAGCCATAACGAGCTCAGTTCCCTGATCCCTTATATCTCTGCCACAGGGCTCTCATCCCACGTTTCAGCATCTAGCCTGATTCCTTCTTTCAGCCTAAGCCAGGTAAGTTTCACTTGTATATATCGAGGTGCTTTTTGCTCTCAGCAGCTCGTGTTTCCCCTATCCAGCATTAATATTAGCTTTTCTTCTGGCACGAGCCAAGCATTAATACTGGCTGTTTGCCCCGGCCTCAAGACTCGGGTTCGGACAATGTTATCTAAGAGCCTCAGCCCTAACTTAGACAGATGTAATGGGACCTTTCCTAGTAAGTCTCTTCATTATTTATCCCGTGAATCTGAATCCCGAAATCACATGTGCGTTTTGACCTGGAACATACTTAATTTCTCAAAAAGGCCTTACAAACCATTACCGCAAAGCTCCCAATATTTCGCTCTTTCTAGCATAATTCCGCTCTCTGACCCGTTCTCTGTCTGCCGCCAAATCCGCCACCCGCCAGGTTATCAGCTGTGGCCCTTTTGGCCGTCCTGGTCTGCTAAGGTATCCTGACCCTTCCGCGATTTTGTCTACCTTACATATATCTACTCTGCTCATGAGGTGGTCGAACTTCCTCACGACAGTCCCCATCTCGTACGTGAGTTCCTCCCACCTACCAAAATACCACTGTATTCTCTCTATTAGCGTTTTATGGATTTTCAACGTAGGCCCCTACTAGTCTATACCTAACGTTGTCACTCCTTCTTCATTAGCATAGAACAGCACTTCTCTGAGACCGTCGAGTTGCACTGAAAAGCTATCCGAGGCCATATGTGCGGTCTTGAAGGCAATATTGGCAGTTGTGTCACTATAATGGACGGCTTCCGCTTCTAGAACATAGGTCCCAGTGATATAGGTTGGTGAGAAGTGGACGTCTTCGAGCCAGCACGGCGCGGTGAGCCTAGAAGTTGCCTTATTTAGGTCGAAAGACCGAAATAATGAAATAGGCCAGTTCTGTCTCGGCCTGTAAGTTACTTTTGCGGTATGGACAGAAAAGTAACTGTAGAGGTGACCCTGAATCCATCGCCGCCGCGGAAAGGGTGCCGTCGACGAGGTGCAGCGTCTCTAGGATTGTCACCGCTACTTCGTCCCAGCAGCTCATCCTGCCAATCAAGGCATCACCGGCTTTTTGGTTATGAGTTGGCGTCCTGGGATTTGCCCTTTTGGCCTGGTAGCCCCGTCGCTAATGGCGGCTCGGCTTCCGACATTGACCGAAGGAAGAAACACGATGGGCATGAGGCCTTTACTCGCAGTACCTAAATCGAGAACAAGAGACTTGCAGAAAGCGGTGTCTTCAAAGAGATAATCCCAATAACGTAGCTGGGTAATTTTGTCTGTATGCTCGAGCAAGGCGACAACGGCCCAACATGAAAAGATGCAGAACTCCCCAGCCTTGTCTATGTTGTCAGAACCAGAAGTGGGACCAGGGCGTCGGCATATACCGTGGATGGCAACGTTATGGAGTACGTCGCCGACCCGGATGCGGCGGTGTCGGGAAAGTGGATCACGACCCCGATGTCGGCCCGGGAGAGGGGCCGGTCAGGAATGCCACGATAAAACTACAACGGGACCGTTGATGTGATGGTAGCACCAGGACTGCCGCAGGAAACGCATGTAGTAAGTAGAATGAGGCAAATCCAAAGGACCAAGAGCAAGACTACGGCACGCTCGAGAGTCAAACCGCCAGGGACACCTGTCGCAAGAATGGTAGTGGTAAAGAGGACGGCAGCGCAGCTTCTTCAGCGGCAAGTTCATGGTCATCTGCGACAATGCTGGCAATACAACCGCTGAGAGTGTCATGTGAGTTGCGTCGTAGTCAAGGATGTGGGCGCCCGCGTCGTCGTGCGCATCTTCATCGTTGGGTGACGTGGTGA
Organism: Colletotrichum tropicicola; assembly: GCA_025962755.1. NCBI lineage: Eukaryota > Fungi > Ascomycota > Sordariomycetes > Glomerellales > Glomerellaceae > Colletotrichum > Colletotrichum tropicicola. The sequence goes on from JAOWMA010000532.1 coordinate 9,852, forward strand.
CGGCGATCTCACCCAAGGCAAAGTGCAGCACCACGTCAGGGTGGTGACTCCAGTTATTAAATACTGTAGGTATAGAGAGATGGACTGCGGGCCTTGAGGCTCTCTCTGGAAGAGTGATTAAAAGGTTGATCAGGTATTGGTATGACGACGACGACACGGCTGCCTGCCGCTCATGGGTGATGAATGGTTCGGCTATGGACATGAATACTGTTAGTGCCAGTGTGAGAGCTTACAGTGATGAGAAAAAGATCCTACAGTGCAGCTCCCGTACAGAGGAAAGGCGAGAAGAGTCAGAGCGGAACATGTGGCCCTTCTTCATGTTTGCTTGCTTACCTCCATTTATCGTCTGTGCTGAGCTCCGGCGTCTTAGCTGTATTGTTTGTTTACCCTGTTTCATTTAAAGTAAAAAACCTACCGGACTCAAGCGAAATAATAGAATAAAAGTTTTCACGTATTCTAAGCACAACCAAACAGCAAAGTATCCCATAGGTTCCCAGCCGGCCCCAGCCATGTCGTTTGCTCTGCCAAAGGTAATCGCCGCATTTTTCCAAAGGTCAATAGTAAGGATATCTCTTGGTCTCACATCCTGATGTGCACCTCTAATTTTCATCTCCAGTCGCTCTTGGTTCAACTCGTCAATGGCATTTCTGGTGCGTTGATCCCCACTCCTGCCAACGCAAACTCACCCACCCATTCACACCATGTGTCACACGGACGACCATACGGTCAGTCCCAAACTTTGGACACCGGCAATTCTCTCCATTTTATGCTGAAGCTTCCATGGATACCAGGACGAAGGCTGGAATTTTTGCGGAGTTGCCCCGGCCGATGTTGTTTCGTACTGGTAAGTGACGGTGTAGTGGTGTGTGAACATCAGGGCGACGATCCTCTTCCACCTCTACCAGCACGCTATAATGCCCCCGGACACCGATAAACCCGAGTCTGAGGTGGGATTCTTTCCGTCCATACGGCCGGCCTGTAATATCCTCGCCTTTGGTGGTGACTTCTACACCATCATTCGGTCCGGTTTCGACAAGGTGGCCCGACACAAGGCCAAGTAATGGGTTATGAACAAATGCCTGATTTTGGAGCAGGATGGCACTCTGATATAGGATGAAGGCATTGTGTCAGTTTATTTTAACAGGATCTAGTTTGTGGAGTCCTGGCTGTATACTTTGCGCTCGCGGGCTCCTCAGCAAACCACGAGTTCGTCCCTTCAGTTCTAAGAAACCCCATCAACTAACCCCCAACCACTCCGGTTGCATTTATAACATCTTGCCTGTGTTCAAGTCGTTCTTCCAGCCCCTCATACTCCACAAAAAGCTTCTGAAAATGGAAGCCCCATGATCTATCAGTCGGCTGTGACTCTGGCGTCGTCGCTTTTCAGCCACGACTAGCCCGCCAGTCCGACTACTCTGTCGTCACTCTCCGCTGAGTTAATGCCATCTTTGCCGCCCACTAAGTAAGACTCTTAATTACGGGAATATCACTCTCACTTAGAAAGCAGTCGAATGTGACCAGCAGCCAGGAGGTAAACCCCACAGCCTGACTGTACCCGATGCTGCTCAAAGACTTCGAGATCATAACCGACCGAAATCATCCATTGCGAACACGATTGTTCACTCTGACGCCCAGTATTCACCAAGGCCCACTAGCAAGCTACATGGAGTTTCTCTCGGTGGAAGACTTGAACGGAGCTCCCAGCCCCACCACCGCGGCCGCCCGCCTATTGCCGCCGGTCGATCCGGCCCTGCAACCATCAAGCACACATGCAGGCTCTGGCGCCCACTCTAGGCCCCGTAGAAGCCGGTAACGTACTGATGCTTGTGTACGTAAGAGTCAGTCCGCGCAAGGATGTTGCTATCAAGCCCTTCCACAGACAGCCGAGATGGCCAAACTCTGGCTCTAGGATCACAGGCGGTATCTATACTGCTACCAAGGATCTTTCCCGTGTGACCGGGAGCACATCTGGCACGGCGTCGCGAGCCCGTGTGCGTCAGTGGCAGCGGCGGCCTGATACCACATTGTTGCTGAACGACACTACCTCTCGTGAGACTTCGGACAAAACCGGCAGGTCGACGACTCATGTGGAATCCATTCAGGGAATGGGGACTGCTCTGCGCTGTTCGGGTCACGAGCACTTTGGGGCTGTGTTGGAAGCTCTGGAGAGATAACGAAAGGGGTAAATTGTTTTTGTTGAGGGCGAGGTGAGACTGAAGGAACTATGGATAGATTTTAGGTGGTGTAAGGTTAAAACTTTTATAGATTGGTGGCTGTTGGGTGAATACGCATCATGTTTTGAGAGCTCAACTCGCATCCAGCTGCCCATGAGACAGACGAAGACCATTTCTTCCCAACTACAAAGACCCATTCTGATATCAACAAATCGAGACATTGGCTGATTTTCGTCTGCGCAGGCAGTGAACATCACAACATTTTCTACTCCCTAAATGCCCTGACGACCGTGACATTGGTTTTCCTCCGTTGGCACAACCTTCTCTATGCCCGCCTTCCGCACCTCTCGCTGGTACCAGGCCAGAAAGACTGCTTTTTCTGCCACCGTATAGCTCCGAATCTGAAGACGGTGGCTCTGCCGGTCTGGTCGGACAAAGTTTAGTTGAACGTTCTCAGAACCTTCGAACTCGAGAAAGCGTCTGGGCATGCCTGACGGTGGGATTCCGGGTGGTGCTCCCCGGCTTGGAAATCGAAGTGGTGCGACTTCTAGCGGCCCACTTGCTGATATCGGCACCGCTCGCGAGGTGGCAGAGATGTTGAATCATAAAGGGATAAAAGACTCCGTCCGGGAATCGTAGACTGTTACTCCATAATGGCGGTAGTGTGGCGAGTCATGAATCGGGGTTTCATTAGAAGCAAGGTCATTTGCTTGCAACAGCTGTCCGTCCACCGAAGCTGCGGCTTGAGCATGCATAGATTGGTTGGCATCGTTAGCCTCGTGATCAAAGATAGACCTCCTGTCTGACTGGATATCGAGCGTCTCATCGTATTGTCTATTTAGCGAGGAGTTCTGAGCAGGGCTTTCAGAGAGCGTGGTCCGGAAATGGCAACTGACCTAGGTCGGAAGATCTCTCCACTGCTTTTCTGAAAGAAATGTCCGAAGGCTCCTCGCAGTCTTTTTCCAGTTACCCGGCCACTTCTCTTCGTTGTGCTTTTTGCAGGTGACTTCCGGGTCAAGGAGACGAGCTCGTGCAAGATCTTCGTCGCTTATCTGGTCGTAATTTGGGAGAGGCGGGTCCTGGATGCAGAACTATTGAAGCTGACGCGCTGGTTGGCAATATTCCTTGTTGATCTCTAGAGGAGTATCCGAAATATGATTAGTAAACTTCCTTTCAACGGCATCGAATTAAATACATGATGGGAAAAGCTCACTTGGCTTCGTCATTTTCCAGAGACGGAACGGCCTCGTCGGAGGAGGAGGAAAGCCACCAGAAAGAGAGAAATCCACAGCGTCAGCTACCTTTTCTGTCAAAAGCGGTGGTGTAAGACGTACGCGACGGCTCCTGTGTTGACGAGGCCGCGATAACAAAATGGACGGCATCAAGACTCTCCGGGCAGCGGGTTCTGTTGCCTTCGAAAGACAAAGACAAAGCCAGACAAGTGTGCCTGGACATGATTTAAAGCAGGCTTCATTCATGCCCTAAGAGCGACAGAGATATTGCTGCTGAGAAGCCAGTCCCGATTGCCAGGGTCTCGGGGATATGGCACAGACAGTTTCTCCTGCTTCCTGGATGAATGAGAGGCGTGTAAATGAAAACAAGAGAACAAAACCAAGACGACCATTGCATAACGTGCCGTTTTGCCATTATGGCTGGTAATCACTTGTTTGGTTGCTTTCATTTCTATGCATGATGATGTACTATATAAAGCCACAGAGGATAGAAATCACCTCTGCTTAAACGGAACAAAATCATACTCAAAAAAATGGAAAATGATACATCACTACTCTCCAAACGACACTGCCATGCTACGAAGGAAGCTCGTCTCTACTCCATACGACCGAAATCCCCCGCCGTCTGGCTTTTCTACTGGCTCGGACTTCGCAAAGGCACCAGCACGAGAAATGCATTTAAATTCACAGGGTCAACAATGTTCGCCTTGGACATCCGGCCTACTATTTCAGTCTGATAGCCTGGTCAAAACGGTCGTAAGATTTCCTGCAGGCTCTTTATGGATACTTGAAGGAGCCGCCGTCCCCTGGTGCAAAGCTGATTTTGAAGAACGAGACGAAGGTAGCATCGTAGAAGCTGGCGGTTCTATCGTTAATAATGATTTCGGCCACCTGTTACACCAAGTCGATGGCCGGGTTGATGGCCGGGTTGATGGCCGGGTTGATGGCTGGGTTGACGGTCGGGTTGATGGCTGGGTTGACGGTCAGGTTGATGGCTGGGTCGATGGCTGGATCAACGGGGGTGCTTGCGGCAACTCCAGCAGCGGTCCCGGGCGAGGAGGGCAACTTCGGACCCGGAGATGCTAAGCTGCTAATGTTAACTCCCCCATGAAGCGAACCTTCTCTATTGTTCTGTCTATGACGTTCCAAATGTCTGATATCTTCGTCTTTAGTGTGGGGGGATTTGGGCAGACTGGGGAACTCATAAACTACCAGGGAGTGGCACGGCCTGCATGGATTCACACCAGTGGCAGGTGCTATTGATGAGGAGGCGGTGGACGTCCCAGATACGATGATGGGCATCTATCTTCGTGTCCTGCACTGCGAAGAGTCTGTTCAGCGGCTGTCTTGATGGTTGGGTGTGATTGCGACAGGGTCTGACCAACGTCGGGTGATTGAGAAGGTTGCCAGAGCGAATGCGAGAGTGGTAAGAAAGAGTGGCGCAGTGGGGTATAGAGAGAAGTGTGTTTTGGCACTTATTTATCATAAGTATGTCGTCCGTATGGATGCTAACATGGTTCTAGACAATGGAAAAATCAACTGCTTAGATTGGGGAGGGAGTACATAACATGGTTTGACCGGGACGATTATTTGCATCAGATGTAATTTGTGAAAGGGAGCCTAGGTAGTTTGTGAAAATGATAGAAAACTCAACCGATTCAACTACACAGACACGCCAGCATGAGACTACCCAAGATCTGACCAAAGGGAACCAGAAGCAGCGGAGGCAACACAAAGAAGCTGAAAGTTACTGAACGTCTTGTGTCTTTTAGCTCTTCACTCTACTTGAATATGGGCCTGGAAGATGGAGAGAAGAGACACACCATATTAAAATTGCTCTTGGAACGTTGCTTGTTGGGGTTTGTTCTGAGACCCGCATCCCACACAGCTTCTGACTAATATTTTCCCCTCACGTCGACTCCCCCGCTCAAATTCCCTCGAATCTTACCATATTGCTAGTTGTTTATCAACTCCGACACATCCATCTCCGCTCCATTCTTCCTGACCCTGATGTTGACTGGAACTATTTGTTACAAAGAAAAAGTCTAACATCCAAGAGAAGAGCAGCACACACGATGATGGTGTCTTTTCCAAAGGGAACATCGCTCGCGCAGAAGAACGCAGAGAGAGGCGGTCAAGCTCCCCAGTCCCGAAATCTTCGGCAGAAAAACTCAAAGCCGCCAAGTTGGCGGCTACGGCAAGGCTGAACTGAACTTACAGACTGGGACAGACAAGAATGTAATATCGGCACCCGTTTCTCGGCCGAACGTCCTCGATGAAGGCTCATTAGAAGCGCCGTTTCTAGCAACCACGAAGCACCAACCACCTTCAGAAGCAGAGATTTTCATGCAACCCCCATCCAGAAGTCTTGTTCGAAAGGATTCTGTCGAAGAGGAATTGAAATACAGCTCCAGCCGAGGCGATAAGTGTCCATTGTCCAACAGTCCCAACCATTATTGCCCCCCTCCGCTGCTGTAGAAATTCCCCTTCGTCTCCAGCGTAAGTCTTCTGGAATTGATATTTGAGCTAACTGACGGCAGTCCGCAAGTTTCTTGCCTCGCGATTCGTCTGCTCCTGGGTCTTCTGATTGCTGGCGGCGCTCTCTGTCGTCTGGTTGTCCACGATACACATTTTCACCGTCGTATGCCATCTTTCAAGCTTGTTCGTGAGCCACGGTCGAAGCCAGTCACGCATGTATCTGCCCGCTCCCGGTGGCGACCGGGTGGCCGTCGAGTTCCCCGGATTTCACGCCCGGATCCCGAAACCGCTCTCCAGCGTCATCACCAGTTTGGAAAACAACCACGGTTGGATACTTTACATCACGGACACAGACGGAACCCCGTCGGCAGACAAGGCACAGAAGACTACCCGATAAGTCGATGATCTTATCAACCAATACATCAATAGTCTGTGGCTGACACAGAGTAGTTTGTTTACTTTCATCAGACACACAAGAGAGTTCCCGGCAGGCCCAGTCCGGTCGTACCACCGCTGGTTCGGCACGAGCCCTGACAATGTCGTTCTCACCAGTGTTAAAGATCTCTAAGAGCAGATTGGCGCAGCTGTTGCCGACCTCGCCAAACTTCCGGTTAACAAAGAGCGGCGTGATAGCAGTACCTAAGTCCGGGTGTATCTAGAGCCAGCACTTCTCAGCGCACGAGCGCGAAGAGAGCCAACACGGGAGAAATCCTACGGGCCAGGGACCTGCAAACCTTATGGCTTCCTAAGTCAAACTTGACTACACGCGGCCCACGGTAGCTTGGGCGGATTTGTTATGCGAAGGAGCATCTCTCATGGAGTCTGACCTTTGGGAGTTTAAGACGACTTTAAGGCTGAGGAGCATGCTGTACTGATGGAGCACCAGCACAGGATCATAGATATGAATTCGGAGATGTTGGCGGTGGCAAGGAGGAGCTCGGCAGTTGTAGGCAACGTTGTCCGTTGGGATGTGGACTGGAAGCAGCAGATATCGCAACCGCATATCTGGGCATCCTAAGACGGGGGCATGCCGCCTTTGACGATGTATGAGACCTTTTGAACGCTGGTGCTATAGCATGATGATGCTTAGGTATTCGAATAGTGCTCTGTATGATTAGTGTTTTCAACCTGGTAATTAAATAGACACAGGACAGAAAAGTGCATGCCTCGGTTGATCCCGGCTGGTTACTGAAGTTTAGCTGCGCGGGATTTTGCTGATCTCTTTTGCGGGGTAGGGAAACAGGAGGACCAGAATGCGCAGCGGTCGATCGGAGAGACTATCCAGAAAGCCCGGCAGTTGACAGGGCGAATGGGATCGGCTCAAATGACCGAGCGATACAATGGTGGTCTGCGGCAGGAAGTGAAGGCGCGGTGCTGGAATCCCAAATGCGTCACCAACGTGGCGACGGCGCAAGCTAGAAATGAAGATATTCGGGACAAAGAAGGCTAAAGATACGACTCAAACTCATGAGTACGGTGCCAAGGTACCTGTAAGAAACCAAAATCCAACCAAGACATGACGGTGTGGGTATGGCTTCCGGGGCTTGCGGGCCGGAGACTTGAGCCTGCTCGGGTGGCGAAGACGACTGGAGGATCAAAATGCCTTTCCAGAAATTACTTTCGCATTCAGGACAGTTCGCCTGAGTTTCGACGCAACGCAAGAGCTAGCCGTGAGCCAGAGTATCTAAGGACGAAGCCAAAATTCGAGATAGCATGCTCAGTTCGCTGGTTGATAAAGTCAAAATGTAGAGGCACCAGATCGTAGGCAATGGTGGTGTATCGGCTAGGTTCAGGTGGCCCAGCATGGCAGGCGTGGAGACTAGCAAAAACCCTGGAGGAGGTCACGTGGCCTGCTCCTCAAGTGGTGGCCACGCCGACAGTCTCCGCAGCGTAGCAGCTCAAACACCAATCGCCGCTCCGACCGTTTCTCCTCCTTGTCCTCCTACTCCACGTCCTTCCTCTTCATCGGCCGCAACAGCGCGCTCTCAACACTGCACAACGCATCGACAAAGTCCCTCCGGGGCCGCGTACCGGCCACAAGCTTCTCGTTAACGGGTGCAGCGCCACGGCGCCACGCCCTTTCCAGCTTTGCGATCATGCCGGCGATGGCCCCGAAAAAGCAGAAGCTATCCGATCTGGGGCCAATTAACGAGCTGCGCCTCGGCATACTGGATCTTTTGCGCACCGGTACCGATGACGGACGGCTTCTCACGACGTCAGAGACCAGCTCCAGGGTTGACAGCTAGTATAATCCCATGTTTGTAGTGCCGATGCTGAGGACAGAACTCAACGAGCGGAAGGGGTTGCCAGTCGTAGGAAGGACGATATCACAGTATCCAGCGGAATAGACCGGTCTTACCAACGAAAGCAGTCTCCACCACCGAGATAAAGAGCCGAGGCCACTACGAGAGCTAGGTCAAGACAGCTAGCGAAGATACACAACACATGCCAGCCAGCGCCGGAGAGTAAGCGCATTGGGCTGCCGCACATGTGTGGCAAGGCCTTGGAGCCCGTGATTTCCGTCGAGATATCTCTAACGGACACTAAATATTTCCCTCTGCGTGTCTCTGAGCGTCAAAACGCTGGTCGAAACATCAAGCCTCATCTGTTTGACATGTCATCCTGGGATGTGGTCTTTCAGAACCCTCGGTGTGTCATCACATCCGAAAAAATCCCATCCTCAACCAGTCAAGTCATCACCAGAGTACCACAACCATATCAGACATACCAGAGTACAAGCCCCGTCCCCTCCATCGCGCCATCATCGCCGTCAGGGCCGTTGCGGGTACTCCTGACCACGATGCTCGGCAGCGGCCTCTGGATTTCATGGGTAGTCGGACGATGGGGCCGCTCCAAAGGCACGTGAATCCCCGTCCTCACCACTGCTGATCGCCCGCTGACACGCGCAGCCGACCTGACAAGGCAGCGAACGCAGGGCGACCGTGCTGGAGGACAAGTGCCCGGGGCAGTCTCATCAACTGTTTGTGTGATGGCTGTCGCACTTCTACGCGGCATGATTAAATTGGGTGACAGATGGAGACGAGACGGCTGACATTTCCCAGAGTGCTTATCCATCTTTTGCTGGTCTCGCTTATCGGCCCAGCTCTTGCACAAGATGTTTGCTTTAGCACCCATCTCGCCCTCATCGCGACGGGCAATCCATGGTCGCACTGATCTATGCTTTGCGACGCCCGAAAAACACCGGGTCAAATGCTAAAATGCATGGCTGGCCTGGTCGTCAGAATGGGTTATCTGCAATACCTTAGTTGAAGATCTTCGATGTCTTGGACAGTGCCGGCGCAAAGGGCGGCAGGGCGGCACGTGACGTGGACCTGATTTTCATGTGGAGCCAGGCCTGACCAATAGAATGTTCCGTACAGACTGTGTACGGAGCGTCGGATTGGTCGGTTGGATTGTCTGGACAATTGAATTGCGGGTCCATCTCGTGCCTGCCTTCTGTCGTTTGGCCTGGTTCCAGTGCCGTACCTACCTCTAGGTACCTACATTGTTTGCGGAGGTACGTACTCCGTAGTGATTTTTCGTGAGGTACCCAGGTACATAGTGGCCTGCCGTGAGAGACCCACGGCAGAATGTCGCTGGGCTGCAGAACTACGAGCCGCTGCCGCCAATTCCCTACTTTGGGTCTTGGGTGATGATATCCACTCGTCCCCAGTACTGCCGAATGCGTAGGACCAAATGCAATCAAGGAGTTGTGAACTGGCCTTGGCAACTTGAAATACGATCTTGTCGCGCTTGCCGCTCGCCTGTGTCTGTGTGCGAAGTTTCTGTTGGCCGGGCCACCCGTCAGGACTGGGTTGCAGTGGTGAAATTTGACATCCAGGAGTGTGAAAGACCCGTAGAGGAAGGCATTCGACTGGGATGAGTATGTTTTGCTGAATCCCCAGTCCTTACCCGCCACCCGGCCCTGCCCACTAAACCTTGACTTCCCCCCACCTCCATGCCGGAGGGCAGACGTCGGATCCGACATCTGTCCCTGCCCGCTAAACTTCAGGGCCCCTGCCATACTACACGAGCAGATGTCGGATCTGACATCTGCTTCCGACATCTGCTTCCGACATCTGCCTCCGACATCTGCCTCCGACATCTGCCTCTGCGTACTACACATCTGTCCTGTGAGGCCAGCCGCCGAGCAACCGAGCGAGAGCTGCCGGTCTGCGTTCCGTACGCCTCACCTAAGTCTACCTGCCAGATGGCTACTTGCGGAAGCAGGAGGTGTTTGCCCGTGAGAAAGGTGACCCTGAGACTCCCACACTTACTGGAATCATCCACCCCGCTCGCCGCCAATCAGCACCAAACCTGCCCGCTGCCAGAGTTGAGCAACGGCATGTCGGCTGCCATTGTCGTCGCCCGCTATAGCAGGGGTGGAAGGTGGCTGGGCTCGCATGCACTAAAGCTGACGCCACGGCACGCCAGCGGCGAGTCTTTTGACTCGTCAGGGAGCAGCGTTCAATACGACTCTGTCGCTGAGATGATTGCCCACCTTCAATTCCTCTCCCAGGGGAGTTCAGCATTGTGGATGAACGGGGCCATGTTCCAGCAGGGTAAAATCTATCACGCAGAATATTGCTCATGTTTGATTTTCCGTACGTCTGTTTGCTACTATTTACTATAATAAATCCCCCGCAGCTCGAGGTCGACTAGCCTGTGAAACGCACCAAGGTGGCTTCTGATTTAATGACAAAGCCACGGAAGAGAAAGAGTCTTTTTCTTTGTTGTGTTGGTTTTGGGAGTGGGGAGACAGCATGAGGTCAGTCTCCAGGCAATTCAGACTTTCTAAAGACGAGGCTGCGCCGATGAGCATTATGCGGCTGCTTTTGTCGGATTCTTGCCATTGAATTTTCTCTTGATGGACAATTCAATTGGGCGACTTTAAAGACATTGGGGACTGAGCCGGTCGAAAGTAGTCGACTGCAGCTTTCTCGTCCTTGTCGGGTATAATGTGGGGGTGGAAGTTGACCAGCTTTGAAGGAGCGTGCTTAGCTTGAGCTTAGAATAATAGATACTAAGGTACTGGGAGTTTAGTAGTTAGTTAGGGAAGGGTCTTAACAAGACGGAAGGGGCACGACCTACCAATAGCGAAATTCGAGCCGCCGGGAGTACTAATCTCCGCAGTTTTGGAAGACCTCAGAGAAGAGTTGGTGGTGCACCTAGAAAGTCCACGAGGACTCGCCCTCGCTGCCGATGGCGCACTCACTCGATGGCCTGATTCACGATACCCCGAACGAAGGACGGCGGGGGGGACTCTAAGCATGGGCGGACGGCCGAGACAGGCCTAGCCGGCCCCAGGGCGGCAGAAGAGTCCTAGAAAGCTGTCGGGGACGAGAGGCCTCCCTGCCCATACTGTGCCCGGTGACAAATCGGTCGTATAGAGAAAGGTGTGAGGACTGTTAACAGTGAGTCATTTGATTCTTTGTTACTAGCCCGTGTCGACAACGGACGCCTTAGTTGAAAACCACCATAGCTTCGTAAGCATAGTCGAAAACTAAGACAGGCTGTGAATTGTCAGCCAAATCGGGTTCTGGGACAGAAGTCAAAGACTGTAACAATTACTGACCCATCTTTTTCCAGAGGGGAATAGAAAGTATTTGATCTTTTTTGTAAACACAGAACAGGCGCACTATCAGCCTGCACAGGGATTTTAGTATTCTATTAACAGCGCGCGAAAAGCTCTTAACAATGTGGCCTGTTTGTGCTAATGCCCCTCGTCGGTAAGTAGTGATGTATTGTCTTCTTTGTCGTCTTAGGCGTTATTTGTTCGGTTGCGCGGGGTGGGGGGATTATAGTTATCATAGGGGGTGGTATACAGAGTGAAGTACGAATATCCTTTTTAATTAACTAGGTAGGTCCCTATAGCTGTTAACACTAAAATCTGCCCTTTTCTCCTTTATATACTATACTATCTTTATACTTAGAGATAGAGCTACTCTATTAGGGCTAAGTTATAGTTATAGTAAGGGGGGTAAGTAGGTAAGTAGTTAGGTTTAAGTAGAGAGACTATTATAGTATAGATAATACTTAATATAATACCCTTCTCTAAAAGGGTTTTTACTTTTAGAAGTTAGTTATAATAGTCTATACTACTCTTAAGGGTATTATATTCTATCTCTTACTATATTTTACTTTTTACTTTCTTATTTTTTTTATTAATTATTAAAAAAATAAGTCTTTATCTTTTAAATAATTTTATTATTAATAAGAGTTATATAACTCTCT
>JAOWMA010000533.1:0-21616 GCA_025962755.1 Colletotrichum tropicicola
AATAAGGTTAATAATAATTTTTTCTTTTATTAAATAATAACTTTTTATATATAGATCTTTTTAATATTTATATCTATATTTAACTATAAATAACTTTATAACTAAAGGGGTGTATTATAGGGAATATATAGCTTAGTTATACTATACTATATATAATACTATTTATATATTCCCTAAAGGACTTACTAAATAATTAGCTACTTAGTTTATATCTACTAGAGAGGGGATTGTTCTCTCTTTCTAATTTAACCACTTTTCTATATATAAGGGCCTTACTCACCTTTAGTGCCTCGTTATACAGGAGCTTTTGTTAACCTATAGTCATTCAACTACGGAATATACTCATCGAAAGACGTGCGGAGGTCCTACATCCTGATCGTTTAGTAGAAGCAGTGAAGCACTCTTTATATCTCTCTGTCTATCAAGCCTAGACGTTAAAGATGTATCTAGAGAAACTAGTTGCTCTAGGCTTTTGCTTTTGCTAAATGTCTGAGATGCACGCACAGGTAAGGTCGCTTACAGTGACAGTAAAAATGCATGTTGCAAACTAGATCAGAATTGCCCGTTCATTTGGAGGCACAGCCTATTCGCAGATGGAGGCTAAGGTAGTATGTTAGGCTTGTTTGGCTGCGGATTGCGCGACACCCCGCATCTCCATCTCCGCATGCCGTTTGTCCCTCGGTAGTTTTCAGCCGAAACATATCCTTCGCCACTGCCGCACTCCAGCATATTGTCCTCGTTGCTCTCGTTTCATTTTCGTGTTCATGTTAGGCTTTAATATCTCTTCTACCTCATAGACCGTCCAGATTAACGCGATCTTTTATCTCCTATATTGAGACCCATCGTTGGGGCAATCCGACACCTGATCAAAAAACATGTCCCGCTTCGAGATCAATGACACAGACCTCGTTGGTTTCCAGGACAAAGTCCTACTGATTACAGGTAATTCTTCTTGCTGATTTCTGCCCCTCCTACGTCATCGTTTCTCCGTACGTCACTCCGTTTCCTCTTCCCGACCGACTTCTCTTCTTTCTCCCTGACTGGACTTCCCTAAGACACCAAATTTACCGATCAGAAATCTGCTACTGTACGTATCACTACGGTCTAATTAACAATTTCTCTAGGTGGCTCTTCAGGCATCGGTCTCGCAACGGTGAACATCCTCCTCTCCCTGGGCGCCCGCGTGACAAGCATCGACCTCAGCCCGCCACCCGCCGACCTGTCTTCAAATGCTTGCTTCAGCTTCGAGAAATGTAGCGTCACTGATTGGGAAGCTCTCCGTGACGCCTTCGCACGGACGGTGGAGCGGGAGGGCCGTCTCGATGCGGTCTTTGCGAATGCTGGTACCTCCAATTCTGTCACCCTTCCCCTCACTCCGCGTCTCTTTCATGTTGGAATGAAGGGCAGATGAAAGTGTCTGTGGCTGACGGATGATCCAGGGACAAACCCACGCACCCGGTTCATCGACGACGAGTTGGACGAGGCCGGAAAGCTGAAGGGTCCGGACCTGTCCTGCGTCGAGACAAACCTCCATGGCGTCATCTCCACCGTCAAGCTCGCCGTGCACCATATGCGCGCGCTGGAGACCGGTGGCAACATCGTCATCAGCGCGTCCGTGAGTTCGTGGACGAGGTTCGCGGCCGTGGATTACAGTACGTAAACACCATCCTCTCCCACGGGTCCTTTTGCCTTTGATTGCTATTCTTCTTGCTCCCGGGGACATTGGCTGATCTAGCCCCAAGCGACGGCCAAACACGCTGTCGTCGGCCTGATGCGCGGCCTCCTCCCGCACCTCGCCCTCCTCCCGGGACCGCGCATCCGGGTGAACTGCACTGCGCCCAACTGGACGACGTCCGGACTCGTCACACGCGAGATGGTGGCGCCCACTGGGCTGGGGATGAACACCCCGGAGCAGGTGGCGCGGTCGGTGGCGCTGCTGATGGCCGACGATGACAGGAATGGGCAGATGATTTTTGTAGATGATGGGAGATACTGGGAGATTGAGGAGACGCTCGAGGCCGCGGTTGGGAGTTTTGTTGGGGAGACAATGCCCAGGGGGAGCGTGGGCGTGGGCGGGACAGACTTGGACTGTTTTATGGAGTTCTCACGAAGGATGAATGTGGCGATCGGGGTGTGTGCGCCAAGCGGTGGTGAAAGTACGGGTTGATGGGTTTTGCGTTGGCATGCTCAATGAGGCCAAGAGAGAGAGAGAGAGAGAGAGACAAACAGAGAGCAGGGTTTTGAGAATGCGCACATGGATGAAAGATTAAACCTTGGGAGAAAAGACGTGAGGTAATATTTGGAAAGTGTCGGAAGACTATTCGTCCAAGAAATATTGGTTCTGTTAATCCTTTTTATTGCTTGAAATACCATATCCATTAAGGGGTATGAAACTAGAGAACGTCTTTAAAGTCTACATTCTCTCATCGAACCAACAGATGGCGTAACACTTATCCATGTTTCTGGCCTCACCCCTAGGGTCCATTTGTTCGTTCGAAATCAGCCAATTCGTATGGTGATGTCTATGTGTAAAAGCTCTATTTATAAGGGTGCACTTGTGATGCCCCTTACCAAAGGTAAGGCGCAGATACTTGGTAAATATCACATGAGATATATCCGTTTCCTCCGTCCAAGAGACGGCGCCATAAGCCCCGTACCCCGCCGCGGCTCATGTCCACAGCCCTCCTCGATATTTTGTCGAGAAGACGTTTACCAGGTGCCATCGCCCTTGTTCGTCCAGTCGATGGCGCCCTTGTGCTTGCAGTCCTTGCCGCGGTAGCAGCTGTACCCAACGTTCTGGTCGCCCTTGAGAGGGGAGGTGATCCTGCCCCAAGGCCCGTAGGTGCGCGGGGTCTGGGGACAGGTGGAATAGCCGACAGTCCTGGCGTCGTAGGCAATGGAGTTGCGCCAGCCCCAGGCACAGACGGTCTGGCCCCTGGTGCCGCCGCAGATGACGCCGTGCGTGGTCGTGACGGAGCTGGAGACGGAGTATCCGCCCGTCACCCACTTCAAGCCGCTGATGGAGAAGTCGGCCTTGTGAGTGACGGTGTGCGACTGTTGTGCAAAGGCGCTGCAGGTTCCGTCGTTGCAGGCGACGTTCAGCTGCGGGTGTGTGTGTCAGTAAGGGTGAGCGGAGATGGATGATGGTTCTTCACGTACCGAGAGCTGCTCCCAGCGGAGCCATCTGCGCGGGTGGTTGTTACTGGGAACCTCGGTGTAGGACATCCAAGTGCATTGGCGGTTGTCGAGACCACGGGCGTCAAAGACAGAGTCATCCTCGGGGCTTGTCTCGCCGTCAATCTCGTTGTTGATGGCGCTTTCATCAACCCAGATGTCCTGGGCCCTGGCCGGGTCGGTGTTCTCGCTGATGCACTCGAGCGTGGAGCCCTCGGGCAGGGCCTTGACGTTGTCGAGGTTCGCGGTCCACGGGACCTCGCACTCGACGGCCGAGGCGACGGCGTTCCAGTGGCCTCCGCAGGCGATGCCCCCGGGGGTTTCCTCCTCCTTGTCGAGACTGTACACCTTGCCGGCGACCTTCATGGTGCCCTGGGTCGCGTCGTCGGCGTCGACTTGGATTTCGACGCCCTCAAAGGTCAGCTTGTTGCCACAGGAGTAGGCGAGGATGGACTGGTCCGAGACACTCTTCACGGAGATGGCGTCTCGGCCCAGACGGATGTTGCGCTCGAGGCTGACGATGATGGAGCCGGTGGGAGCGGTGGCGGGTTGAGGAAGGGCGGCCGTGAGCGCCGCGAGCCCGGAGGCAACGAGAAGGGAAGCAGTGCGCATGATGGGAAGAAATGAGGAGGAGATCCGAGTCGTTGGTGTTTAGGATACTGAGTCAGATAACAAACCCGCTTCTGTCGGGGAGGACATCGGCGTCTTTATAGCTTTTGTCGTCACGGCCAAGAGGACCAAGCCCACGGCGTGTCCGCAGTTCAACCCTCGATGGGGTTTGCCTGGAAGATTCATCAATTACCATGCCATGATGCGGACTGCCCGAACACGAAGTGACATGGACGCTGACAACGGTTAGGCAATGGAAACCATCGTGACAATCGATCCACAGGCCCTCGCCCGACTGCTGGCTGTGACCCCAGCCCATTCGACAGCTTACGAGAGGGATCCAGAGTTCGCATAAGTGAGTTCATCGAGATGATGCAGCCAAGTCGAAACATCGAACCCATGCTGCGGCAAAGCACTAGGGACGTGGCTAAGTCTCTGTCACGACCCCTGCGAGCGTCTCATTGGCATTCCCTCGGCTGAAAAGTGACCCACAGCTAAGACGGCAAGAGAAGGTCGAATGTCGCTTGGCGGCAGCCTGTCGAGGGCATCGTGGCTAGTTCCTGGCGGTTCTACACAGTCCAAAAGGTCTAGATTTCAGGAACGCCAACCGCCTTGCGCAGATAGATCTGATAAGGACGGGACGTCCCTTGGCGTCCCGCAGCCGGCCGATCTGACGGAGACCAACAGGGGGCCCCCCGCACTAGCTGAACGAGCTGACTGTTGCCCTGCCACAGTAAGACCTGAAAGTCAAGCTGACGAGCTGTGGTTACGTAACGTAGTGATGCATGACCTACACAAGGGTTCAAGATGTTAGCGTTCATTCAGAACGCGCTCCAATCAGATGTGACGCGCTAACTTGTATGATCCTCGAATAGGTATGCTCTGGCAGGGCTGAGGACGCCCGACTCATACTATGTTCCCCAGTTTAGTCAGGCAACCCTCCAAGGAGCTAGCAGCTTAGCCATCGCCTAAAACCAATGAAGCTACTTACGACGATACATGTAATCTAGGCGGCGTCTTTACTTTTCCTTAATGTCTCGAGTTTGGTTAGCTACCTACGATCACCGCCGTACCCGGGGCTGCTTGCGCGACTGGCGCACTGAGACGCTCTCCACGACACATGACAATGGCCAGGCAGAGCTGTCTGGGAATGGGGGTCCGTTGGTTCTTGTTCTCATCACAGTCTGTCTGCTTTGATCCCTCCCACGTATTTGAAGTGGCATTATGCTAACTAAAGTTGTGCAACTCTTTATGCAACCCTGGAAGGTGGGATAATATCAGCGGCAAAGGGACCAATCATCATCCAAGGTAGCTCAAGTCTAATGCTAGCCAAGACGCGACGCGGAACTATTAAGGTACTGATTATGTACTGCGGGCACTGCCGTGCCTCCACTGCGTAGCGGCCATAGCCGCCCTTGCGTCGACGGTTTGAGACACATCAGGCCACCTTTGTCAGGCAGAAATATAGCCCAGAATAAGAATCAGCTGCAGTATGCACATATTGTTAGCAGTCAGACATTCGGCGCCTGGAATTAGAGCTGTTTCTTACAATTCTTCTCGAACAAGTCTGTCAAATTGGGCGGTGGTCAAGGTGTGCAGAATGCACTGATTTATTCAATAGAGTGTTTAATTAGTTGTATTGTTGCTTGCTTGTTGCGAGTGTGGGCATTTGACAATACCAGTAAGGCGTATGCCCTTCCCAGCGACCAGCCGCGAGCGCCTCTCAGGCCTCGACGTGCGCCACCACGGACAATCCCGAACGGTGCAGGTGTAGAGTAAAGAGCTTCGGTCGTATTAGTTCGGTAGTCTGAATTTAACGCCGGGTGTCACACGAAAGTTGGAACATCCTCCAGCATCCAAGCGCGGAAGATACAACATACCTTACAGCCGTCCGGAATGGATACTCAATTTGAAAAGGCAAAGTCTTTCAATTGATATGGTGGCGATGGATAGTCCTCACTATTAGTCGAAATACTCCAGGCTGTTCTCCCAAAC
Source organism: Colletotrichum tropicicola (assembly GCA_025962755.1). Taxonomy (NCBI): domain Eukaryota; kingdom Fungi; phylum Ascomycota; class Sordariomycetes; order Glomerellales; family Glomerellaceae; genus Colletotrichum; species Colletotrichum tropicicola. The sequence continues at coordinate 5,779 of JAOWMA010000533.1, forward strand.
TAAATGCTCTGAAAGTTGAAGATTTACAGCGCTTGGTTTTCCTTCGGCCCGTAATCCTCCTCGACCACTGCTATGCAACTAAGCAGGCGTCTGTGTGGGAACCGGTTGATTAATTGGGATAACCGTAAAAATATATGTAAACCTATCTATGGTTTCCACGATGCTTGTTGATGCGAGGAGACTAGAGACTGATGAAGACAACGACGATGAAGGTGATGACGTCGATGGCGATGATGACGACAATGGAGATGACGAGGATGATGAGGATGACGATGAAGATGATAATGAAGATAATGAGGGTAATAATGAGGATGAGGGTGTCGACAACGATGGTGATGATGGTGACGATGGTGCCGATGGTGCCGATGCTGACGATGCTGACGATTGTGACGGTGGTGACGATGCTGAAGATGGTGACGGTAATAATAACGAAGGTGATGAAGACGACGAGAGCGATGACGTCAATAGTGACGAGGGCGAAGAGGGCGAAGAGGGCGAAGAGGGCGAAGAGGGCGAAGAGGGCGAAGAGGGCGAAGAGGGCGAAGAGGGCGAAGAGGGCGAAGAGGGCGAAGAGGGCAAAGAGGGTAAAGAGGGTGAAGATAGCGACAGGGGTGACGAGGGCGACGCGGGCGAAGAGAGGGACGAGGGCAAAGAGGGGGACGAGGGCGACGGAGGCGACAAGGGTATTGGGTTGGATATTGTGTTCGGAGTAGAGCCTTCGCTCACTACATTTGAGCTGCTAGCAGGTGTGCTCAAAGGGAGAGGCGAGCTAGACGAAGAGTCCAGGCTGTTAAAGGCAGACGACGAGCGAGATGCAGATAGGGCGGAAGATGGGCCTGCCGAAGAGAGCTCAGCTGCTGTAGCGGCGGATGCGGAAGGCTCGGGAGTATTGGTTGCCGCAAAACTTGGAGTCGGGTCTGGCGCGAGGCTCACAAGTCGGGAAGTGGAATCGATAGACGAAGAGTCGGGTGGTACGGTGGATTGGGTTGAAGTGACGGTCGAATTGCGGGATGGAAATGGCGGGGACAAGGTGGCAAACCGACTAGACGAGCTCGAGACACCGGTAGACGTCGCGGCGCTGTCCGTGGGTGTCTCCATGACTATTGAGTCTGAAAGACCACTGAGTGAGGGAGTTGATGGAGTCATCCCAGCCGTTCCAGGTATCCCAGGCGTTGTAGTAGCTCCGAAAACAGAGGCTCCCGTGGACGTACTAATTGTCGCAGGTATCGCAGGAGAAGAAGAGTCGGAGAATGTGCCGTCTCTGAGACCGTACACGGTGACCAGAATCCGGTTCTGCGCGCCAAATGTTCCGCCACAACGGAGACGATGGGGAAGAAGGGCACCTGATTGTGCAGAGAGAGTCGTCTCGAAGAATCGAGGTGTCGAATATGGGGTATATGCCGACAGAAAGGGGGCAGAAGCAGGCGTTCGATGTCATGAGAGCAAACATCTGGCCCCGAGTTTGGCAATGGCTCTGGCAAAGGGCTGGATTGCCGCTGAAAGAAATGCTCAGGTGAAAATAAGTCTCGTCTAGATTTGTGATTGCGCCACATCCAAGATACTCGAACGGTGCCAATGGGGCTGGCTGCAGTGAAAGACCAGAGTTGGTGGCTGTTGATGACATTGAGGAGCTGACTACCGAGGAACTGATAGGAATCGTCAAACTCGTCAAAGGGCTTGAAGACCCGACGGCCAAGGAACCAATAGGAGTGGTTGAACTCATCAAAGGGCTTGAGGAACTGACGGCCGAGGAACTGATAAGAGTCGTCGAACTCGTCGAAGGGCTTGAAGTGCCGAGTAAACTCGCGCTACCAGCTTCGCGGTTAGAGGAAGCAGGAGAAGATTGACTGCTACTCGTGGTCGTCCCCAGGCTAGTCGACGCCGTTGTGGAGGATCCCCTTGTTGGACTAGCTCCGTCCGGGGTTGAAGTAATGGCACTTGAAGCAGACGAAGTCGAGGCCACCGTCGAAGAGGTCGAAGAGCGGGCCGCTAAAAAGGACGTGGAAGAGCTTGCTGGACAGATCCGAGTGTCGGGACGTGGATCTATGCGATACAGGACGACGTAGAATGGGAGGCCAGCACTGCCGCATCTGGCCGCCCGTTCCCCGGTGCAAATGGTATTGCAGCTGGATTCTGCCACTGGTATTATAACTGGTTCTGCGCCGAGAGAATTGGGGCTACAGCCGCAGCAGTTACCAGCCGGACACGAGTAAAGAGCTGCATATTTGCGTCCCATCTGTCTGCAGGTATCGTGACAGCGGCTGGGGAGCATCCCGGTGATGATCGAGCGGTCAACGAATTGATTTGAGAAGTTTGGCATTTACACGCAGCCAAGATAATCCCAAGCACACGCTGCGAACTGCTGCTGGGCGGTGCCAAGCAGAGCAAGTAGGAAGACTGCTAACAGCCATAGTGGTCGAAGCTGCATTGTTGCTCTTGTCCCTTAGACTATTCATGAAGTTGGAGGGAGGAGATGGAGAAAGGGAAAACGAGTAGAATCAGGACTGGATACTTAGGAGAAAGAAAAGGCTATAAAAAGAGAAACAATCGCTTCCCTGCTGTCGAAGGTGGGGCAAGTCGAGCCGAAATCTGGACGTTCATTGGAATATCACAGCGGGTGAACTCATCAGACTTCATTCCTGACGGCTTGATCAGCTCAGCGTTAAGAATGAGAATCTTGAAGCTTATCCAAAAGGAAGGGATGTCTCGAATATCAACAATGTGGCGTTCTTGTTTGTGGCTGCACGATAAATTCTTATGGGCGGATTAAAACCTTGGCATTGAAAGCCTCCGAGATTCAGCTTCGGCGATAGGACGCAGCTGACATGAGGCCTAACCCATGAATGTGGCACATTTGCATTCCAACGAGGGCGCCTCCTTATTTTGGCGGACGGGCCATATGCCATCGAATACCACATGACGCCGGAAATTTCCCGTGCAGAGGAGAGCCAATGGGAATAGACACACTCGGATTGATTGACTTTTTCCACTGATCTGACAATTTCAAAATCTATAAATTAAGGGCAGAACTGGGTGTTAATATGATTCAAGCTTTTTTGGCGTTATGTGGCATTCGATGAGATACGTAGCCGATTTCATATTGATAGGACTTGCAAGAGTACTACTCACCAGTCTCGTAGTGTTATTGTTACGGTGGATTGATGTCGTACAAATCAGCATAAGCAGTTGCAAAGTGAAGCCAGTGGTAGTGGTACATGAGGTAACAAGTATGTTGGTAAAACGGGAACGGTCTGATTCTCCAACTCCATGCGGCACAAAGGTTATGTTTCCAACTTTGTATTTGTCGCGATGGCTTCAACCATTTGGGGGCCAGCTGCGCGCACGTGACCAGGCACGGACCACTTTTCGGTCCGACTTCGCTCCGGCGACCGTCTTCTTAAGGGACCTTCGCCGGGCAACACTCTTACAGGAATCAAGCCGTTTTTTCACACCCGAATGCCACTCGTACAATAGCCGCGTGACAGTATTGCGCACGGTACGAAAGGAATCTCAGCGACAGTTGCTGGTGCTTATCGACTCCACGGACCAGGAGTTGACTGATTGATTTTCAACAAGTCTAACATTTGGGAGTACCAGTTTCACCACCATCTACCCAACTATATCTCCCCCAACCCCCATGCCCACGAGCGTGCGGTCGGTGCCACTCACATCATACCCCGTCGAATTCACCTTTCTGACCGCAGCTTATTGTGAGGCGTCCGAGACTTGGCTGGTGTAGAATGGCTCGCGTGACTGCGACTGGAGCATCGCGCCTACTTGGTGCAGTATTTCACGGAAGAGGAGGAGGTTGGTGAGGCGATTGGGAATGGGGAGCTTAGTACGGGCGTCAGGTAAATTGGGAGCGCAATGCTGGCATCGGGAGATCCGATGTCGTCATTCATGTGCATGTTTGTACGGGCGTTTTGGCTGGAGTTTTCCAGATTCTATCATAGATGAAAAGTCTAGGCATTTGAAACTCAAGATGCTTAGTGTCGATTCCAGACTGGCTCTAAGACCGGAACAGAATTTGAAAGTATTCGGGTAAAAACCCAATGAACGAAAACCCACAAGATCGGATAGCAACTTTTACCGGGACCCAGGTCCATGGTCGAGGGACACAAGGTGGGACAGACAACCATCGTCCTAATATTGACGCCCCGATTCGGAAGGTCGTCAATGATCTGCGGGAAGGATGTCGCGATAGCTAATCAACGAAATGAGGAGGCTGGTCCTGTGTAACCCCGCATCGCCCGAAGAAATAAACACACTTCGCCCGCGACTTTTTTCTTTCTCTCTCGAGTTCAGGCACAGGGCCTTCCGCATCATAATGAGGCACATTCTCACCACCAGCCTTGCGGCACTCGCCGCCGCCTCGCCCCTCTCACCAAAGATCGGGATCCCGTCTCGCGGCCTCAACCTCACCTGGGAGATCCTCCCAACAGGCAGCCAGCAGCAGTTCCGTGGGCTGTCGCCGGTGTCCGACAAGATCGCCTGGGTCTCGGGCACAGCCGGCACCGTCCTCCGCACGACAGACGGCGGCGCGACCTGGGCCTCCGTCGGACCTACCATCGCCCCAGAAGACGCTGAGCTGCAATTCCGCGACGTGCAGGCCTTTTCCGCCGAGAAGGCCGTCATTCTCTCCATCGGCGAGGGGGCGGACTCACGCGTGTACGTCACTGACGACGGCGGCAGCACCTGGACGCAGACGTTCGCCAACCAAGAGGCAGCGGCGTTCTACAACTGCGTCGACTTCGAGACAGAGAACCGCGGAATCGCAGTCAGCGACCCCGTGGATGGCAAGTTTCGGCTGATTGAGACGCTGGATGGGGGAAAGTCGTGGACCATTGTCGACCCCAGCGGCGTCGCGCCGGCGTTGGACGGGGAGTTTGGGTTCGCTGCGAGCGGGACGTGCATTTCGACGGCGGCCGGGCGGTGGTATCTTGCCTCGGGCGGCGTTGACCCGGGCCGCGTGTTCCGGAGTGCGGACGGACACGAGTGGGATGTCTCCGGCAGTGCGATTGCGGGCGGCGCGTCAGCGGGCGTGTTTTCGGTGCGGTTCAGAGACGCGAGTCACGGCATCGCGGTGGGTGGCGATTTTAATGTGGCAAATGGGACGGCTTACACGTCTTCGTGGTCGGAGGACGGCGGAGCGACATGGACGGCTTCGGAGGTGTTTCCGGGGGGCTACCGGTCCGGGTCGTCTTGGGCGCCGGGGCTTTGCGGGGTTGCGGTGGCGGTGGGGCCGTCCGGGTCGGATATCACGGTGGACGGCGGACGGACGTGGAAAACCTTTGACACCGGCTCCTTCGACAGTGTCGAGTGTCTCGAGGGGCGGATCTGCTGGGCGTCGGGGGCCAGCGGGCGTGTCGGGAAGGTTCAGCTGAGGTGAGGGCACTTCGGAATATATCGCTTCCAACTGGTGCGACACTTGCCCCTTGACATGAGTTCATCGAGGGGGAACACCTAAAGGTGTGGAATGAAAACGCGGCGGGTGGCCTGGCTTAAACACTTAGTACGCCCAACAGATTCAACAGTCGACAATATAGACGATAAAGGGATCTTCACCCCCAATTTAATAGGAGTACCTTGAGTTGGTAAGGACGCGAACGCGACTGAATTGAAGTCATAAAACTAAGGCTATGATATAATACGCTGCAACGCAATTACAGGGAGACTTCCGACGCATAAGTTAAACCCAATGTCTGGATGGAAATTAAATGGACCCGTCTAGGGCTCTGCTCGTTACGGGAGCACCCGAAAGATGATTACACTTTCCCAGTCCTGTTATAAGTGTCAGCCTCCAAAAGAGATACACCATAGCTCATGCTTCCAAAGGCGTCCAATTGAAAGGCACTTCTTACCGACGAGAAACGAAATTAAAGCTTGCCGACGGCGTGAATAACACCAACAGTAATGCCTGCCACGACACACATGCACACAAGGCCGCCGATGGTTCGCTTGAGCCTCGCTTTATTCCAGTACTTCTCTTCGTAACCCTCTCCTCGTCGCCTCTTGGCCTCGAGATCCACCTGGTGGGCGGATGAGTGGGTATGACCGGTCCGTGGCATTTTGTATGAAAGGGATATTGTCCGCGACCTTGAGGAATACACTGACTGTGGAAACAAAATCTAGATTAGCAAAAGGAAACAATCAGCGGAGATGAGATGTGAAGGCAGAGACTGACCGAGTGAGCGTTTTTGGACCTTGCTTCAAGCTGTCCCAAATCTAAATAGTGTTCGATGGAGGTGCACCCTGCAACTGTTCGGTGGCTTGATCCGACTTGTCTTATATGATGAGGGGCTTGAGGAGGTGTGTTCCTCCATTGCAAGATTGGTAAATCGTTGATCTGATCGGGCCTTTTGTGTGCTCTGTTGGCTGTTACACGCCGAGCCAGGCATAACGTCATTGTAGGTTACTACCAAGCCTGGGCAACGCGTGATATAATCCTGAGCCCCTTGGCAAAGACTGGAGTAAGACAGCCAAGCAGCCGTCCCCTCTGAGTCTGCCGATCCTATTTGGTTCCCGCAGCCGATCAAATTAAACCCCCGTTCTATTTCCATGTCAAACCCAGCCTCCCCCAGCCTTGGAAGCGAACTCCTTTGTACCAGCATGTTGCAGATGTGCAGTTGAGCATGTCTCGGTTGAATTGTTGGGGGCCGGACAAGAAGCAGTTGCTGCTAATCTGCCTATTCTCTGGCTAATGTAACGTGTGCAATCTTGGTCTCACGGATCTCAGTTCTGGGCGACTCGACTTATTTCGGACATTTGCCCCATCTACTGACAGCCGCACAGCCTTGACATGCTCGTAACTGCAGTCTTTAGCGAATAAGGGTTCCTTTGCCTTTCATGGTGTATAAGACCACGAGATCTGCGAACTTGTAATGTAGCATATTGACGGTTCAAGCTCGCAGACGATGTCTACCCTGCTCAGAAACTTCTCTCTCCGCGCTGCGGCGCCAAACCTGTCTTTTGCCGCCTCAGTCACCCTGACGACCGTAGCCTTGCACTTTTCCCCCAGGCTTCAGCGCCGGTTCTTCCTCATCCCCGTCCTGACCCTCAACGCCGTTGCCGTTCTCTCTATTGATGGCCCTGTCACCGATTGGGGGCCGGCCGGTCTGGACTCAGTCACAGGAATGATATCCTGCTTCTACACTCTAGCCGCTCCATTGATTCTGTGCGTACATGAGCGGTCGGTCTTCCTGGAGCTTGATGTATCATCAGTTCCTACCACGGAAAGGGAGAAAACCTGCCACAGAAAACACCCAGATTTCGTACTCCCTAGTAAACAATCAATCTCCTCGGCCTGGCGCATCTGGAACAATCCCCGGGCTCTCAGACTTGCAAACAAGCTACCCCAACACCAAAGATTCAACAGGCTGCTAAGCTTCGCCTTCTTTCGCATTTGCAAGATGCTAGCCATCAATTTTGCTGACCGCCTGCTCGTACAACCTTTTGCGGCTTACATCGACTCGGGAAATTTCATCGAACACTACGGGCCAGACCAAGAGATCCTCCTCAGACGTGTCATATTCCGCGACTCGAGCGTATTCGAGCCCCACGTCGTCAGCCTGCGTGCCGTCACAGCCATTTGGTGGGTGTGGAACAGCGTCTGCGCCCTGGAGACCGGCCACGCCATCCTCGCCGTGATCAGCGTCTGCATACTCCGGCTCGACGATCCTTCGGACTGGCCCCCATTGTACGGAAACCCCCTTGAGGCGTACACCGTCCGGCGCTTCTGGGGGAAGTTCTGGCACAACTGCATGGTGCCATCGGCCTGGGAGTGGGCCAGCCGTGCGGCGCAGACTCTGGGACTACGTAAGGGCAGCAGCTCTGAAAAGTCGTTTGCGGCGTTTGGCATCTTTCTTGTGTCTGGGATCGCCCATGCCGCGGTGGCCTGGAGGATTCGAGAGGGCGAAGCATCGAGGGATGTCATGTTTTTTGTTGCCAATTACGGTATAATCGTCGTTGAGAGGTGGGTTTCTAGTGTTTTCCGAAACTGTCTACGGGTCTTGGGATGCGATTGGATTTTGAAAAGCGAGGGTGTGAAAAGGTTAAGGCGGATCTTCGGGCTACTATGGGTCTATAGCTGGTTCTTTTGGATGACTCCGAGATGGCTGTATCCGAAGTTCTACTTGTGGTCTCTGCAGATTCAACACGTTAAGCCTGTGCTTGCATGAAGTAACAACATCATATTTTTCGCTAGTTGCTACCTAGTGCTTTTCTGTTACCAATTGATCACCACAAAAGGCTCAAATTAGAGAGAACCGGAGCAATTTGATGGGTGTCAAATGTCAAGTGCCCGAATTTTGGCGCTTTTCCGTAGGCTTTGCTTGCATCGCCAGGCTCAGAAGTACACCACCAGCCAAGATAGCTTCCTTCAGCCACGGGACTTGTCCAACAGCGATTGTGAACAAGCCAATCCGCGGCAGGTATCCGCGCACGAGGCCGATGATCTGGCCTCTGCTCACATAATCCTGGCCCGGTGGGTACAGGGAAACATCGTCGACGTCGTTGTTATCTCCCTTTGTTCGAATGAGTTGACGGCCTTCCGCGCTAGGTAACATCAACCCGTGTTAGCGATCTCCCAGGAACTCCAGGCAGAAACCTTTGCTATTCAACTTGGCTTGTCTTGTCACAGCCGGCGGCTATTGGACATCAGAAGATCGACGATCGCTTTTGCCAAGGGCCCAAGATGAAGACCGACAACACCGAACGCAGAAGGATTCAATGGAATAAGAAAACCGAGGGCGAGGCTTACTCGTAGGCAATCTTGGAGACTCGATGTACCATGGGCAGTGGATTGCCTGTGAACCAGATGACGGGGATGTCCCCGACCTGCACGTAGTCGGTCCTATTCCAGAGAATGATGACGTCGCCAGGCTGGAAGGCGGGCATCATGGACTCAGTGAGAACGACCATGGCCGGGTACGGCGAGTTGACGACGAGGCATAGAAGCTTCCAGGCCATGAAAAGAGTTCCAAAAAGTCGAACGACTGGTAGGGCGGAGACGAGAGTAGCGCGCATACTGAGGGTGTAGTTCTTGGTATGTAGTTCTTGGGTTTGTGACTGGTGCTGTAGCTTGCCGGGCGTCTTCTTTTTCAGGGGCGAGTTCTCAACCGAGTTTCTGCAAGATGTAGGTAGGGGAAGCTGAATGCGACATATTAGCTGTTCGACGTAAGTAGGTACCCGTGGTTACGAGTTTCCAGGCTGAATGATAGGCGCATAAGCGCCTAGGCGCCGAGACTCGGTGAATGGGACTTGCGGCTCGGCGCAAGGCAGCTACGACTCGGCGCCGGAGCGGGGCGAGTATTTCCTACTCGGGTAAAAGAATAAGAGCCAAAGTCCCAATTTGTACCAGTTGAAGCTCAATGTAGGAAGTCCTTCCTCTCTTGGCCTGAATTCGGAGCCCATGGCCAGGGGTTGGTCTGTTGCCGCGGCGGCTCGCCACGTATGCAGGCGCTGGGATCGATAGACAAACCTTCTTATTTTCCGGGAAGGAATCCTTCATCCGCCTTACCAAACCATCGCGGCAAAATCATACGAGACAAGCCAGCACACCCATTCAAACTGTTACCTACCAACAGCATTTGGCGGCACCATTCTTGCTTTTTGGGTCCTTAGCATTCGGAAACAAGGGAACTTCTGTTTCTTGGAAACTATCTTGTCGCCGAGCACTTGCGTAGACAAGATGCTTTCAAACTTCTCTATGAGGTATATTCTCTCGTTTCTTGTGAGCGATACAGTCACGCTCGTCGCTGTTGCCGGCTGCCACCCACTTTGGTTCCAAAAAGGATGGCACCCTTTTCAGTAGGTAACTTGTCAAACCCACGCTTAGGAACTCATGGATAAAATTCTATAATCATATTGAAATTACTAAAACATATTTGACTTTTTAAAAAGAACAATCTAAACTACAGCGTTTAAAAAGAGGAACCAAAGTCAACATCCTAACCAGAGGTACCAAAAGTAGCGCTCTGTAAGGTGTGCCATTCTTTTGAGAACCCGAGTGCCACCCTCCGCTGACGGATGTTCCAGTGTTCACCCCATACCAAGACCTCGGCGGCAAGGCTGAGGCCCTCGAAAGATGTTCTGCGCCTCAGATGATGAAATGAAGGATTCAATAGTTGCGAGGTTCCACCAAGACATCTCCACCATGACCCATTCCAACACAGTCTCATTCTCACACGAACAGCAAGAGCGTACCGCTTCACGACAGAAGCCATCCATACGACTCGGGATGTACACATGCTGCGATCAAAGTGACAGCGAGTGTTGTCTGGGCCATCGAGATCAACTTGGGAGACTTCATGGCGATGTTTGGGGGCCAAAGAGAAGTACTGAGGGCATGGTGCTAGTTTGTAGCTTTCGAATTCGTCTATAAAACGGCCAGCGTTCACTCACCATGAGCTCTTATTCTTTTGCTCATCATCAGCAACGCAAACTGCAAAGCACTCCATCCAACATTCAACAAATCAAACTTCTCATCAACTCCTACACCTCAATACCCTCATAAGCACTCATCAAAACCTTTAAAATGCACTTCTACAACATTGCCGTTCCCGTCATCGCCGCCCTCACTGCCATGCAGGGCACCACCGCACCCATAGCCGCTAAGGCTGCTGTCGCCGGCGCCAAAGCCGCGGCGAAGAGCGTTGGCAAGGGCCTTGCGGCCTACGGCGTCACTTCTGGCCGCGTCGGCACTGCTGTGGGCATCGCCGGCTTCGGTTGCAGCGTCGGCGACTGCGGCCGCAAGGCGAAGAGGACCCCCACGTTCATCAAGGTCAAGAAGTCCGACCTCGTCGGCCGTCAGGACCGCCCTGCCCCGCCCGAGGGCATCAACCAGCACGACTGGGACAACTGCATCGACGCTCTCGACGGCACCGTCGAGATCACCGGTCCCGTTGGCGTAGACTGGGATGGCATCGAAGTCAGAGGCCTGCCCGCCGTCTGCATGCCTCTTGTCTCCTGGTTCATCGGCAACCCCCAGGACCTCGACATCATCCCCATCACCTGCGGCGACGACTGCGTCCGCTACGCCACCCTTACTGAGGAGGACTACGACTGGGTTAAGGAGGTCTTTGAGGAGCTTGGTGCTTTGTAAAGGAGACCATGTACAGGTGACAGGGTTAGATGCATCGGAGCATGTGGGCAGATCCGCCCTTCGTTCTTGGAACAATGATTCGGAAGGATGAATGGCAACAGAACAGATTTACTTTTCTTTTTGTTACATCCTATGCTGAGCAAGGATGCCAGCTAGGTTTGTGATAGCGCAGATTCTACGCTCGTTAGACATTCCGGAATTACAAACACGTCGACATTTAACCATAACTTCATTGGTCCATGAGTAGGCCTACTTGAACAAGGTGCCGTCTTCATGATGCTACAACTACCAAACACAGACAATAGACAGTAGTTGACTCTGTAAAAACAGAAATCTGGACGAAATGAGGCTCTAAATTCCCAGCCGACCAAATCGTCAAAAAGTTGGGTTATCTTGATGTTTAACGTGAGGTAGGGGGACAGACAGAGAGACTATTTCGCCACTAATGAGTGAAAAATGACTCTCAAGTTGTTTCTAGGCGTCTGCAATGATACTAACTCTGGACACTTTGCGCGTAAATGCCATCATGGGTATCGGGTGTGTCAATTGTCTTGAAGCTGAAAAACTCGCCGATCTGTCTGATATTCCTTCGATTAGGCCGCCTTATTGCCGTACAGTATCCCTGCAACTTCCTTTTTTCCGAACATAGATGCGCCTAGACACCACTTGCGCAACTCCTTCTCTCGCCGCATTGGCGCAGTTGGTTGCGACCGTTTGACGACATCCAAGAGTTCTGACCACCCCACGTGGGTTACCAAGGCTGTAGCCTGATGTTTGTTTAGAAACCGTTATCCTTGGCTAACCATGAAAATGTTGCGGCCTTAATCTCCGCTTAGCAAAACTGGCAACTTCTGTCTGAAACTGGGAAACTATTCCTACGGACCGATTGTAGCCGCCCAAAATGGAGCCATTGGTGGTGGGAAGCTGGGCATCACATCACGTCTCTGACTAGCCAGACATTGGGCGATCGTGCCATTCTAGCCACCTCTGGAGACCAGGAAATCTGCCTCGCTGAGTCACCTTGATTCTTGGAGACCGTCCCTTTCATGAAATCACCATTGAGTTCTTGACTTTGCCGCCCACTCAAACAGAGCCCCTGAACCATTTCACCCTGAGCGCAACTTGTGATAGCATTTGCAAAACGGCTTCAAGATGAATTTTAGACACCACGAAACTTTTCAAGCACTTTTGATTTTTCTGGGCCACCTCCTTCCAGTGCACGGCTTCCAATTAAGCCTGCTCGACAAGTCCAATGTCCAATGCAACCACGGCGATCTCAACCAGCTTGTGCTCAGCAAGCACATCTTCAAAAGCTGTCCCGTTCCTGCGGAAGACTCTGCCCCAGGCAACCGATCGTTGAGTCTTCCCTGGACACATCCCCGGCAGTGCGTCGATGCGGCTCACGGACCGGAAGACCAGTTCTGCGCTTATACCGCCGCCACCAGCGGACCCTACGGCGTCTCCGTCGTTGCAGTTCCGGAACACGCGGCGCATCTCGCGGGCTTCGTGGCCGATACCTACCAGCATGCATTGCAAGATACTCCTTACGATGTAGTTGAGATCCCCGGCAAAGGCCGTGGGGTCGTGGCTACTCGTGCGATAAAAAAGGACGAGCCCATTCTCGCCGACTACGCCATCCTCGTCGTGGACTCGCGGGTCATGCTTTCGCTGACAGAGGAAGACAGCAACGCGTTGCTTCGTCTCGCTACGGACCGTCTGGCAAAGCCGCATCGGGTCTACGATGGCGCCAGGGCGCATCCCGAGCATGATGTCGTGCTTGATGTCCTCGCCACCAATGCCTTTTCCCTCGACGTGGAAAATGAGAGCTATTATCGGCTGTTCCCTGAGATTGCGGTAAGCACCCGACATCAATACAGTATTGCTAGGTTAGATGGTTGACTGACATTCATTGCATCCACCTTAGCTCATGAATCACGATTGCACACCAAAGTAAGTTGGCGTCCATTGCCTGTGGCATTCTCATGTGGCAATGATTGCAAACTCAGACTAATGTACCTACAGCGCCCGACCGCGGTTCTCGCCACGCAACTTTGGCGCTCTCGTCACAGCAACCCGAGACATTCAAGCCGGGGAAGAAATCACGATCACCTGTGAGTTTCACCTTGCGACAGAAAGCCCCGTGGCTGCCTTATACCCGCCAAATCACTGACGATAAATCACTCTAGACCTTTCCCCAGGCATTCCCTTCTACGAACGTCGCAGTCGAATGAAGAACTGGGGGTTCGAATGTAGTTGCAATAAGTGCACTGCGTCGCGATCCGAGATTCGAGCCTCCGATGAGCGGACGCGTCAGATCGAGAAGCATCTGGCAACTTTGGACTCAGTTGTCGAGACAGGAGACCTCTTCAAGATCATGGCTGTGATGCGGGAGCTCATGGCTGCGTGTGATAAGGAGGGTGCGGAAGAGCCCAAGATCAAAATCTATGAGACGCTGCAAGACGTATTTATGGGCTTGGGGAAGTTGGATCAAGCCAAATTGTACGCGAAGAAGGCTATCTATCTCATGGTCCTGACTGGTCTCATGGATGAGCGTGACGAGGAGGCGACGGTTGTTGCCGAGTGGGCTGCACTGGATGATCTGTACGAGGAGCGCCAAGAGAAATGAAGGACAGTACATCGGGAGTTGAATTTGGAATCCAAGTGTAGAACGCTTCTGGTCATGGATTTTGATGGGATACGCTGTTCCAATTCATACTTACCTTAGGCATGAAGGCTCCTCCCTCGACAATGATCATATTTGTTTTCACGATTCAAACACATCACAATGTCACAAGGCACCATCAAGGTCGCCTTGGGAAGTCGGATTTAAGACCCAGTAGTGACATGCGATATTTCCATGGGATCACTGGCTGTATTTCTACTTTTTCACCCTACCTAGTACCTTAATGTGGTACGGCATCTTTCGGCCGCGGCGGAGCCCCAGATGCCTTCGCTTATCGGCGTTATGGACGGCCTGCCGCCGCTGTGGGGCCGCGGGGCGATACAGTCCGTTGCATCGGCAGCTTCCAAAACACTAAAATTAGCCTTTTTGGGTAAGAGCAAAATACTTACCTATGCCAAAACGCAAAATTTTGCGGGCAGTAGACAATTTTTACATTCTATTTTATTTTACTATTACACTATTAAAAACACCTATATATTACTAAAAACTTTATCACTATAGTTAAATAATTAAAGTTATTTAGAGGCCTTATTTTAGTTAATTTATAACTATAACACTGAGAATATTAAAGCTTTAATTTATTAAAATTAACCTTTTACTCTTATTAGTCAACCTCCCCGATAAAACCTTTACTAAAGTTATAAAGTATAATTAATAAATAATTTAAATATACTACCACTAATATATTCTTACTAGTAAAGTTAATTAATACTAAAAAAATCGCGAGAATCACTAAAAAATAAAAATTTAATACTATATTAAGTTGCTAAAGTTACTAAAGTATTATAATAATTTATAATTAAAAGAAATATAAGAGTTTTTATTTAAATAGTTTAATCTTAACGTTAATAGATTAATAATTAGCTAACACCTTAACACAATAAAATAAATAAATAAAAAAAGTTATATTATAATTACTTAGTAAGACCTAAAATAAAAGTTTAAATAATTATATTATATTTAATAATATAAACTAAAATAATTAATCTTTGTAGATAAGTCTAGAGTTAATAAAAATACTAATAAATAGTAAACGAGATAGATATTAAAAAGCCTAGCACTATACTAAGTAATACTACTTTAGTATAGTTAATAAATTTAACTTTTATTAGTCTTTACTTTTAATAATATTATAGACTTAGTAATAATACTTAAGACTATAAGAATATATTAGTTAGGTTTTAATAGAACTTATAGTTTTAAATAGTAGACTTATATTTTAAATACTATCATTCTTTTAATAAAAGGATTTAAATTTTATATTAGTAGATTTTAGTCTGAGAGTAAGGTCGGATTAAATATTTACTTTTAAGTTATAAGACGAGTAGTTAGTTTATTAGGCTATATATACCCTAGCTAGCCTAAGATTGGGGCTGGGCCTTAGTGGATAGTTTTTAAACTAGAGAGCCTTAGGTAATAATTTTGTTAGTAAATTATATAAATATATAGTATAGGTGTAGTTTACTAAAACCTTATTATATAGTTATATATATATAAGAGTAGATAAGAGTTGTTAATTTATAATATTTACTAGACCTAAATCAACCACTATTTTGTTAACACATAAATAAAAAGACCGGCGTAGTAGTAAATATATTTAATATTAGTAGAAATCTATGTTATATATAAAAGTTATTATTTTTTATTTTAACTAAGCTCTAAGTTTACTATAAAGTATGTTTAGCCCTCTTTATAATATACTATCTTTTTTCTACTCTAGAAGCTTTTTAAATACTATTTAATTTATAGTTTTAGAATATTAAAAATTACTAAGCTAATTAAGTAGTTATATATTCTTTTATAGGTTTATCTTAAGATTAATTATACTTAGAGAAGGACTAATATATTATTAAAGTATAAAAGTAAAGGATTATAAAGGACTATCTAGTTATAAAAATAACTTAGTTAAGTCTAAATTACTCTTAGAGTTAATAGTCTTAAAAAGTATTAATTTCTTTATAAAAAAATATAAAGAGACTTAAATTAGTTACTGATTTATTATTATGTTTTAATTTTTTCTTAGTTAAAGAGATCTTATTATTTTCTAATCTTAA
>JAOWMA010000048.1:0-194203 GCA_025962755.1 Colletotrichum tropicicola
TATATTAAGTATAATTAATTAACTTTTTTAAACTACTTAGTTTAAAGTTTAGTATATATTTTATATTATTACTATATATATTACTTAATACTAACTAAGTTTATTAAAAAAAATAGAAATACTAAATTCATAATATTAAAAGGACTTTTATTAAAATATAAGATAATTTTATAATAATTAATAATAAGACCTAAATTAAGTAAATATTAATTAAATACTATAAAAACTTTTAAAAGGAAATATATAGTATTATCGACGAAGCTAGAGGTTGAGATGGGCGGAGGGGGTAGGAGTAGAGGGTAGGGGTAGGGGGCGTTGGATGGCAGTTTGTCAGCTCAATTGGATTAATCACACAAAATTTCACACTTCACTGAGGTGCCTACCTAGGTAATACCTAGCGTCCCGCATCGCCAGCGCGGGGCTGCTAGCGCCCGCCTGGATCCGCCTGCCGAGAAAACGTGTCTACCTTAGGTACTAACTAGGTAGGTAAGGTACCTAGGGTAGGTACCTAAGCTTCCTACTGAGGTAGGTAGGCACTGGCCGACCTCCCTGAGTCTCGGGTCGTCAGACCGATAACAGCAGCGCAAGCTCTGCACCACCGGCAGCTTGCCGCTGCGCTGCCATGAGAGCCGCCTTCTCACCTTTTCGATTCCATGGCAAACCACGTCGTCGTTTCACCGCTTCAGCCGTCCGTCTTCTCGCCATCTTCGCCGCCAATACATCGCCCGCCGCACAGAGAATGGAACAGTATCACGACCAGTACGCACCCTAGCCTGTTCTCATGGCTACCATCGAGACCCCCGGCGGTCAGTCCTTGCCTTCCAGCCCGCCAGGGCAAGGCTCGCCACAGAATTATGACCTGTCAATCTCCGACGCGACGCCCACGAAACATCACATCAACTCCGGTCTGAAGTTGCATCCATCGCCGCCTCCCTCTTTTGCTTTGATGCAATCCGATGCCGGCGCTCGCGATGTCGACGCGTCGACTCCTCGCCCAGCCACGCATAAATACTCGGATCCTACTCAACGCCATCGTGACGGTGCCCGGTATCATGCTGTTCCACGAACGTCACCTCGCCGTAGTCGGGGCACGAACACTCACCCCGAGCCTTCTCATTCACCACCACCATCACCTCCTCCTCCTCCTCCGCCGCCGCCGCCGCCGCTCGGAGACCAGCCACCAACAAGGAGACGTCCTTATCCACCGCCGCCGCCGCCGCCGCCACCACCTCTCCGTACAGGCTTCAGAGTGAAGGGAGCTTTGGAGGCCCAGATACGCGGCCTGAATCCGTCCGTGGCGCTTTCGATGGGTTCATGGCAGCAGGGGTTTCTCAGCTCGGCCTCTGGCGCCAGTTCGGACGACGAGGGCGATTATTTCGAGCAGCAAAACAGCACGTCGTTTCCTCCTTTGATGCCCACCGTTCGGTTAAGGCAGGCGACTGGCGGCCAGCGAAATCGAATTACGGGCGTCATCGCACAAGAGGTATCGCGTCTGGAGCGTCCCCGGAGCTCCGTGCCCAGCCTCGAGTCCGACGCATCCTCCGTTACATCGGCAGCTCCTCTAGACAACGAGAACATTCAGCAGCTGTGGGTTCAGATGAAGGAGCGTCGTCAGTGGATCTTCAACACGAAGCAGTTCATGGCCCGCCAACGCCGTTTGCTCCGCGAGTTGCGTCGGAAAAAAGACGAAGCCGACAATACTTTCATGAACATGCTTCGCCCGGTTCTCATCAGAGGCCGGCAAGGCGGGCTGGGAGCGTCACATGACGGTCTGGACAAGACCTTTGCCGACATGCAAGCACTTCGCACTGAATACCACTTTCTGGAATCGGATTACGAAAGGCTTGAACTGAGCCTGGACAAGGAGGAGGATGCTCTCAACAAGATTGAAACCCGTTTTTTCAGCCTGCTAGGTGCCAGGAGTATTGAGGGACACGACAACGATCTTGATGACGAGCCGGAAGATGAGCTGGAAGACGAGCCGAGCAAACCGTATGAATTGATGGGAATATCCCCCGGTGGGCCAGCCGACGATCCCCACCCGCTGTGGCAGGACCTCGTGTCCGCCATCGGAGACTTGAATAACGCGAAAGAAGAGTACGAAGACTTATTGCGCGCCCACGAGCAGCACACGCACGACGTCAAGATCAAGAAGTCGGTTGGGTTGAAGTTAAATGCCGAAGAGATCGAGTTTATGGAGGATTTTCCCACCGAACAGCGCGAGAAGCGACGAGATGTCGATCGACTGACCGAGGAAGTGGCCAGACTCAAGCAAAGGTGCGAGGACAAGGGAGCGATGAAGAAGCACCCGCTTTTCAGGATTGCGTATGCCCTGGATCCCAATATCGGCGAGGACATGTCGCTTGATGAACCGTCGCCCGAGCTCAAGAGTCTTGCACATGGAAAATACCCAGAAATCCTGTCCTGCCCGGACTATGTTATTCGACCGGGGTCTCTTCTGACGGTCGTTAATGATCTGGCAGAAGCGGAGCAGCTGCCTTCCGACGATCCGACGAAGGATTTCCGTCTCCGATCGGCTCACAAGGAGCGAGAAATATCCAGGCTGTTGAGTGAGTTTGAAAATAAGCCAGACTTCATCACCCGGTGGCTGCTGCACCAGTTAAGGACGTCCCCTCTTGCCGTTGAGGTTCTACATGCGACCTTCCTTCATACCCAGAGTCTGAAGATCCTGAAGCCAGACCAGTGGCAAAGGGACGTTCTATTCCACTGGTGGAGGGATGGTGCCGTCAGACCGCCAGAGGATTTTTCCGGGCCGCTTACCGGGAGCGGCAGGGCTTCGCCGGACCAGGAAGCGGAGGCATCCCATCTGCCATCGGCACCGGCTGACTCTCACGCTCGATCCCCAGCACCCTCGGAATCTCCTGAGAAAGGCGGTATAGGGGTGTTTCCTGAAGCAAGGACCCTGGAGACGAAAGTTTTCTGACTCTGAATTTCTGGCAAGCATGGTTTGTATTAGCGGGCGCACTGCAGTTCTGTTGGGGGGAGTTGGGACACGATGTTTGGAGACGGAACAACATCGATGGGACAGTGTTTTGGCTGGTATGGATGCTGGCTTCTGTTCTTGTCTTTCTTAGTTGGATGATTTTGGGCGGCATTGTGATACCCCTGTTTCGAAGCGGATTTGTCGATAGGTCCTGCAATGATTTGTGGGAGTCTCGGGAGAACGAGGCTGGCTGGATTGGTCTCCAATTTATACTGGGTGTTTCAGTTTGCAGTCGTGCTATGCCGTGCTATGCATTTTGACAAGGCTAACCGACGGACGATGCTGTCAAGGTAGATGAGGTTCGCACCACGAAGCTAGAAGTTCTTCGGCCGATGTTCTGTTCACCACCATCTCTTGCGCGGGGCCAAGATCCCCACATGCTCGGGAGCTACCCTAAGGGGGACGACAAACGGCCGGGCAGTCTGACAGCAACAAGTATCGGGTACTTGAGCGCTATCAATCAAGGCTAATGCAGCCATTTCTGTAAAAGGCCAGGAAGGTGGATGCAGGCAGCGGAGCGGCAAGCCAGGCGGGACGCATGTGATTCATCGCGCAACAGGAATCCGCTCGGCTGCATGGAATGTGCCGTCGACGCGGGGCAAGGTTTTTTTTGGTGATTTTCTTCCGCCTCGGTGCTATCGACCCTTTCGTACGGTGAAACGGACAAATTGCGCAAGCGCGTTGGATGTCATCTCCATGCAAGAGGCGCAAAAGGTGTGTGTGTGTGTGTGTGTGTGTGTGTGTGTGTGTGTGTGTGTGTGTGTGTGTGTGTGTTGCAACCATCGCCGACACGTCTTCTGGATGGCGGGCTCGTCTCGTTCGGATCGAGACCAACCAGGTTTGCGACCAGGGAACGAGCGGTGACTGTGTGTCATTTTGGGATTTTGCTTGGAATTTGGCGGCCGGCGGACGCAAAGACTTTGGAAATTGCGGCTGCCTCGCTGGTGGACGAATCAGGACGGAGCGAACTGACAATTCCAAGCGCGCCGGCTTCGTGCAATCCTTCCTCTTTTTATTCCATCTTCTCGCCATCGGAAATTCCAAAGTGACAAACGCAACACGGCGCAGCCATCGACGGCGGCAGAGGGTCTGGTGGTGCCACGTCCGAGTCATCACGTCGTCGTAGACGGCAGGCCCCGAGGGGTCCCGACGGGTAGGCAGGCTCAACCCCTCGTTGCGCATTAAGGGTGGTGAGTTGCGCAGTCGTGGTGTGTGGGATGTGGTGATGCGCAGCCTGATTTTGGCAGGCAGGTCAAGGCGTAAAGAAGCACGTCCTGACCGCCCTCGAGAGACTGAAGGGGCGCTCTTGACCGTCCTGTCCCGTCTTATTCGAGATGTAGTTTGGCAGGGGCAGCACTTGCGATGGAAGCCAACGCATAGGTAGGTAGCTCTTGCGCAGGCCCGGGCAGGGCAGGCGCGAGGATATTCTCGCGACGTGCGTCGGTCCGGAGGAGGAAAGCGGCGGCCCCAAGTTCACCGTACCCAGCAACCGTCCAGCCCTACGAGCCCGGTCGACTGGATCTGCTACCTCGCTGCAGCAAAAGAGTCACTTTGGCTACCTGGTTAGACTTTGACCGGCAGTGGCTTGGCCATGTTCGGCGTCGAGGCGCTGAGGCGGTGAGGGGGGTTCAGAGTGCGGAACGTTGGGCTGTGACGGCCGGTCGCAGTTGCCCACCGCCAGAGTACATCCCTACCTTCTATGCTAAGGGTAGTAAAACATGCGGGGAAAGAAGCTTCCGACACTTTTGTCTCTACAACCTAATCGCGCCTGCCAAAACTATGCCGCATCGGGAAATGAAGACAACCTCCAAAACTCCAAAAATGCATCGCTAACATGAGCAAAACAGTCGCAAGCAACATTCGTTCAGACTGCGCGGATGTAGTGCCTCGTGGGTGAATCGAACACCCGATCTCCTCATTACTAGTGAGGCGCTTTACCACTGAGCCAACAAGGCAGCTGATGCTCAGCAACATCTTTCTCAGCCCAACATTGAAGCCAGCCAGCCAGTTGGTCTCCCCGACGAGCTCAGAATCAACCGTGTCCCAGCTCAACAACCCATCTCAGCTGATCGCAGCCTGCTCGCAGCCAAGTTTGTATTGTTGAGGCCAGCGCAAGTAGTAAAACACTCATGTATTGACCAGTAGGCCTAGCTCGAATGCGCGCAACGTCAAACCACCCGCTCGCCACGCCTCTAGAATGTGTGCCGACTCCGGCATGACTAGGTCAATATGTTTTTGGTTAATATACAGTGGTATCTCCTCCATGGGCAGTAGCCTCCAATTAGCCTATCCAAGACCCAGGAGCTCCAGGCCCCGACGCCGGAAAGAAGTGTCTGTATGCACAGGATACTGTCCATGGTTCTTTTGTTTTTTTAATTACCGTCTCCCCCTTGGAGGTTGGTTTGTTTATCCTCATTGTATGTGATAATTGTCTGGCCTCAGGCCGCAGTTCGTCGTCGGAATAGAATCTCGGCGTTCGGGTCCGGCGACTTGCTCATTACCATGACCATGGGTTTCGGCCGCGTGTCTCCCTCTTTGAGTTTGATGTCGTAATTGAGGAGGAAGTACGCAAGTATCATCTTGATCTCGTTCCCGGCAAAGAAGCGACCCGGGCACGCGTGCTTGCCGGCCCCGAAATTCATGTTGGTGTCGCTGATGCTGGTGAACTGCCATCTGTTTGCGTCCTCGTTGGACTTCTGTCGTAGTTTGTAGAACCGCAATGCATCGAACGTGTCTGGGTTCTTGAAGTAGCGCTCGTCGTGCGAAATGCCGGCCTGCGGTGCCAGCAGCTTGGTGCCTGGGGGCAAGTGAGTGCCGTCAGACAGGTCTATGGGCTTGATGACCTTGCGAATGAAGGAGGCTGCGGTTGTTAATCAACGAGATGACGCGGAGTGTTCCGATTTGTGACTTACTGATGTTGCCAGCGAGGCGCTGGGTCTCCTTCATGAAGCTGTCTAGCTTCTTGAGTTTGGCCATGCTCTCTTTCCTCGCCCAGCCATGCTCAACCTCCAACACCTGATGGGCCTCTTCTCGCAGCATCTCTTGCGCCTCTGGATTCGCCGCGAGGTCGTAGATGCAATCGGTGACGAGGTTGTTCGTCGTGTGAATCGACGCGGCCGCCAGGATGAGCTGCAGGTGCGCCTGCGCTCGAATGTCCGTCTTCTCCTCCGCAGGCAGTGCCTCCACGAGCCACTGAATCAGGTCGTCGGGTGCTTGCTCGTAGTTGGGCATCTCCAGGTCCCGCAACCGCTCCTCGATGACTGGTTTCAGCATGTTGCTCGCGAGGTCAATGTCCTTGGTGATCTGTCGCAGCTCCGACACCATGTACTGCGCGACGGGCCGCGCCCATTCCGGGAAGAGCTGCATCTTGACCACGGCGACAAAGACGTGGATGGCAAAGTTGATGCTGATGTCCATCCACTTCTCCTGGCGGTTGATGTCAGATCCAACAAAAGCCCGGCCACTGATCCGCGCAATGGCCCGTAGCGCAAACGGCTGGAACTTGACGGGTGTCCATTCTGAGTTCGTTAGCAGGCGCAACGCCTGGCTTGGGGCTTGGGGCGCAACATACCCTTGCACTCGGGAAACTCGGTGGCCACGACGTGCTCGAGCTCACCCTTGAGCTGCGGTACCAGCCTGGCCAGGTTCTGGGAGAGCTTGCACCTCACCAACGTTGAGAGCAAGTCGGCGTGGTGTCCCAGCGTGAAGTTGGTGTATCGGCTCAGCATGGCCTAAGTTGTCAGCTTGTCGAAATTCGGTAGCAGCACTTGCGGCACTGGGACATACCTCGTCCACTGCTTCCGTCGCGCTCAGGACCTCTTCCGGCAAGCTTCTCAACTCGCCAATGAGGCTCGCGGGAATGAGCACCTGCAGACCCTCCGTTGCCTTGATCTGGTAGACGGTATCGCGGAACTAAAAGGTCAGTAAGTTCCATGGCAGCCAGACGGGCGGGACCTACCTTGCTGTAGCTGTCGCGGATCAACGTCTCGGCGTCAAACATCCACTTGGTTTTGGCGGCCTTGTAAAAGGGCATGGGAAGTTTTGGCTTCCGCGACTGGAACAGCCATGCTGCCACCAGTATTGCGCTGATGGCGACGTAGTAGCTGATGTGCTTGCCCCCCGGCACCACCTGAGGCAGGTTGAACTCCATTGGCATGGAAGACATGGTGGCTGACTGATTCATCGGGAAGTAGGCTGTTCGAGTGTGTGCGTCGTAGTGAAAGAACGAGGAGCGATCCTCAAAACAAGTCTAACGGGGTATCAATCCAGCGGGCCAACGAAATAGTACAACGCCAGTGCGAAACAGAGTCGGTTCGGTATCACGACGCGAGGAGAGCCGTCTGTTGGTGAAGACTTCCCGAAGCGCAGAGGGAAGTATGACGACTTAGGGATGTCTGCAAGACATTGGCCATTAGAATCCGAGATTACCAGCCAAGCCCTGCAGAGGGTCGACGATGCGATGATGGCATAAAGGTTGTTGGGCCGCCAGGGAGAGGAAAAGCCAAATAGGACGGGTGACGAATGGTGGCCGGCAAATTTGTAGTCGGCTGGGCTCCCGTCCGTCTCTCCAGTCTCTCCTGTCCTTCTCTAGCGTCGTCCAGCGTCGTCGTCGAGCTGTGTGTTGTCTGTCGATCGTGTCGAGAGAATGTGAGTCTCTCTTCGGGGAAAGAGTCGGGTTCAACAAGGAACAAGAAAGAAACAAGACCAGTCAAGGGACGGGAAGACGCAACGGTAAAAGTAGGATCCAGCGTTTGTAAAAACCAAAACAAGAGAGAAATTACGCAACGAGGTAAAAATCGGAAATCGATGCTTGCTTGCATCGCACCTCAGCCGTAGCAGCGCGCGCGCGCCGGTGCACACACCAGAAACACAGACGACATGCAACGCAAAGCAGGGCTTCCCGCTTCCTTCCCGACCGCGACCCAAGACACAACACAAGCAACCCCGACCTCCGTCCCGGGCTGCAGACGTGGACCAGCTGGACGCTGGGCAGCGGTCCCAGGCTCTGGCGGGCGGCCCAGATGCTGGGACCGCTGAGCTTGACCTTGCGCCTGGGCCGGGCACCTGGGTGAAATTCGTAGGGTTTGGGAGTTTGGACCGACTGGGACGTGATCGACTTTTGCTTCCTTGGGCGTCTCTGGCGGTTTCGCGGACTTGCCAGGCGCATCTGAAACATGGATGGTCGACAGGAGTCGTTCGGGAGCAGCCACCTCCGGATTTTAGCTTGCTGCCCCCCCGTGCCTCAAAGAAGAGCCCCAAACATTAGATGCTGCTGGCTGGGGCGGATGTTTGCAATCCCATCAATCGTCGCCCGTCCTTGCACCGACAGGCATCACTTGATCAGGGCCGGGGAGGCGATGTTTTGGCGGTTGTGTTGATGCAGCGAGGTGAGCCAGAGGCGAAAGGTACCTTAAGGTACCTTAAGGTAGTAGCTTACCTTCCAACCTGGGCCGACATCAGGCAGGTACGTACCGACACCAAGTGAGACAACATTCTTACCTAATCCCCTCCTTACCTAGGGGTCTCCGCTGCCCACTTGCCCGTTCTGGCACGGATACAGGGGCTTTCTCGGCTCGCTTACTGGCCGAGACGCGCCAGAAATTGTTAGTGTAGCGCAACTCCTCCACATTCATCTCATCTCCGCCATCTTCTAACCTCCAACCCACCAGGCCCTCACCTTCTCGAAGCGCCGTCTTCGCCATCCAACGATACGCTTCGCAGTAAGCTTCTTCGTTGCTTGCGCGGACCTCCTTTTTTCTCGCACCAGCCCCGGCCCTGTTCCTCCTGGCCCCCCTCGCCGCCCCTCCCCACCAATGCAACTGGCAACTCCGAGATTCGATATCGGCCAACCTGTAGATCTCCTACAAGCCAAGTTCTAAACTCTAAAGCCACCTGCTCCCAGAGAGTCAGACACCGCTCCTCGCCCAAGGATTTCGCCTGAGCCGCTTCCTGGCCGACTTGATCCGACAACCTCATATCCAACCGTTGTGCAGCCATCCCTCGACATGAATACAGCCCTGTGTCTCGGAACCTGCCGCTGGACGCTTCTCACGGCCGCCATGGTCATGGGCGTCGCCATCTCCGTCCGCATGGGGGGAGGGCCTTTCGTCACCATCCCCCCCCTTCCTACTCCTCCTCCACCTTCCCTGTCACTGATCAAACCTGCCCTTCAAAACCTCCGTGCTCCTGAGCGCTCCAGCAACTCACTAATACCAGTTACCGTTCGTCGACTGTAGACGCCTGCGACTCGCAGAGGAAACGCTTGGTCTGCCAAGGAGGATTTCCAAGAATAGGCACAGGGGTCATCCTCCCCGTGGGCAGGATTAACCGACATCCCGCAATGCTTAGCTGTCTGCCCTGCCTGTCATCGCCTCCGGCTGGTTCCATGCATACGTTCCTTCAAGAGCCGCTCGCCGCTCGCCGCCACCACCACCACCGCAAGGTCATCGCAGGGATGACGGTGCTCAGTGGTCGCCTGCTTGCTGTTACCCGGCTTTAAGCAGACCGCGTGATTTGGCTCGCCGGCCGCGTGTGCCTACATAGTGTGGCCCAGCCTCGTCTCCAAGGACCGAGGATGGATCTGCACCACAAATCTACCACGCTAACAACCCGGCTCCCGCAACCTTGAGCGTGTACGACGCGCAGCCACGTCGCAGGCAGGGAAGACGGTGGCAAACATCACAAGTGCCTCGCGGATCGATCACGGGTCTCCCTTGAGCCATGACGTCTCCCGGCCTGTCCCCGGTCGCGTCGTTCTCGGTCTCCTGGCGTCTCCGCCTCAGGATCGTCGCCTGCCGTCTGTGGAAGCGGGTATGGCGTTTGGCTGGAACTGAGAAAATATGCTCATTACTTATGCTACTGTTCCCCATGACCATGCTGCCCACCCGGTGCCAAGACGGTATCCGGCTTCCCCATCTCGAGAAGCTTGTCGTGGTGTAACATAACACACTGGCCCCAAGCGGGAACGGTGCGGTCGTCGGCTCCGAGGAGGACTGCGGGCACAATAATCCGCGCGGAAATCTATCTGACGCTGGTGACGACCGTACACACACAGCCAGGCTCGCAAACCTGAACACGCATCGCGGCTCGGGCGCCGTCGGTCCGTCCAGCAGCTTCGTCAGATGGCCCGCCACGACCTCCGATTGACGTTCCTTTGCGGTTTTACTGACACAATGCGCGACTTGGGCCGATTTTTGTGGGGTGGGCACTGACCGGACTACTTGGGGACGGCCTCTGCGTGATGCCTGCGAGCACGGCGCGCCCATCTCTACAAGCGGAAATCCAAACGAACGACTGAACTTTTGCATCTGAACCCGATCCCAAGTGTCTAGAGCCGCGTAACCGGACGAGCAACAGCTGGCCACCGCCAGAGAGCCAGTGACACTTCTCATACGAGGCACGAGAATAAAATGACGGCAGACAAGACAGAAATAACCGACTCTCCCGATCGGGTTCTTCGGAGCGTCCCTCAAGTTTGTTATACTTGGTGCTGCCTACTCAGCCCCCAGGAACGGTCTGGGCCGGTATCAAATTGACGGCCATGACGTTCACGTTCGTTGTTGCAACCAGTTGAGCCGCAGTCTGCCGAGGAATATGTTTCGTTCCAGAAGAAACCACCCACCGCTTGCTTGCTTGGCTTACTTACATACTCTGAACGACAGACACAGCTGTCTCTGCCTGCCCTACGACGCTGAAAAGAAAAAAAAGGAATGAATGAAAACGAACAATCAATCCATCCTTGCTTACCCCTACCTACTACTACTTACTTATCCTACTTACCTACCTTACCTACCAACCACCTCCCGTCGTTGTTGGTTGGCAAAAGATGAAGATGCGGCCAGTGTGGATTGAACACACGACCTTCAGATTGATTGAATGAAGTTTCTCGGACCGAGATCCGCTTCAGTCTGACGCTCTCCCAACTGAGCTATGTCCGCCACGATCTTCGGAAACATCCGCACAAGTGCGGCATATAATGCGCAGATCCACGGGCCTTCGCCTCCACAGCTCCCCACGGTTCTGGTCCGTTTTTCTCTAGGTCCTGCGAGGAGCGCACAACTGGGTGTGCCTGGCTGTCGAGGTCTGGACGGTGACTGGACAGGTACGAGTCAGCAACCTCAAGCGCACCCGGCATGAGGGCCCAAGGCAGTTGAACAAGTGGTTTCGACTGACTGCTTTCACAGTCTACCTGCCCCCCAGACGTGCGCCGCTCCCTCACCCTTGACCTAAGACAGTGGCATTCGTCTGGAATTTCGGTAACCTCGCCCGGAGACCCTGGGGTCCACTCGCCCGCGTCCGCCCTGCGGGGTCCCGCCTAGCTTCACCATGGCCCGCCTGGCCCTAAGATTGAACATCCCGCGCACCAGCTTCCACAATTCGAATGGTCTGGTGGTGTAGTTGGTTATCACGTCAGTCTAACAGCTCGGGAGTGTCTCTGGATGCCCTCGCCTGGTACACTGAAGGTCTCCGGTTCAAGTCCGGGCTAGATCATGGCACGGTTAGCGAAGCCTCGCTTGGGCGGGGAGTTGATTTTTGCCTACCATATGATTTTGACCAGTCAGAGAGAGAGAGAGAGAGAGAGGGACACGGTGGTAGTCTCAGGCTTGCCGTGTTGGCCTCATGGGTAGGTAGAGTGTTTGACTCCCTGACTGTTCTTTTTTTGTTTCCCGCTCGAGGTCAGTAAACGACATGTCCATCTCAAGAATTGCGTTTTGGATTTGATATTTCGGGCGCCTTCCGGCTCCTGACTCGGGGCGCGGCTCTGACTAGCCGGCGCCGGCATTCCTCTGGAGTGAAGGATGCGGGTGGAAACAATACCCGACAGCTTGGTTAGACTTGAGACTGGTCTCCGAAGCTTGTGGCCGCGTCGCTCCGTCTCAAAATGACTCTCGAGGACGCGTCGTCGAGACGTTAATGCCATGGAGCGTTCAGCAAACACGATGTCGACCCACGGAAACCTTGGGAGGGCGGCTCGTGTCAAGAACTGACCCCCTCGCCGCTCTATTCGGCGGAGCATCAAAAGTCGGCTGCGAGTTCCTTACTTGCGCACGGGATCCTATGCAGGAACCAACCCTTGGGATGGCTGCCCGAGATTCGCCAAGACATGGGCCAGATCAGGAGCACGAGCGTTCGGCAAACGCAAATCCCCTCCAGATTCGGAGAATTCTGCAGTTCTCGTGCCTCTGGTTGATCTGACTGCGATGCAGAACGCGGGGACGCGCGTCGCCCAGTGATTCTATTCCTGGAGTTCACAGCCATCTCCAGTATCCGGCAGCCCTGCGTGTGCGTGCGGCGCTCTTCATGTGAGTTTAAGGTTTTGACGACAATGGTACAGGTTGTCGCCGGCCTGGCACGGCAGCCCTCAGTCAGCCCGTCGAGCTGGGCCTCGTTCTTGCTTGGCAATCATGGCAATGCCGTCTTGCATGCCTGGAAGCCACTGCTCGCTGGAGCATGGCCATCTGGCATTCTGCATTCCAACAGCCGGCGTCATTCAGATGCTCTCCCATTGGATAACTTCGAGTCGACGCCGCACGCATCGGAGAGCCGGGGAACAGCGACTTTTGATGAACGGGCAATAGCGCGAATTGCCAACTCTGGACGAACGGATGTCACCGGCATTGCTGACGCTCGCTACGGGGAGTTGATGGTTCGGGAGGACATCATACGAGTGACGAGCCCAGCGGTTCCGGGAATTATCGACCCAGCTTGCTTTTTCCTTACCGCGCAGTTAGTCAGTCCAGACTTTGGGTCTGCACTTGTTGACTCGAGAGTTCTCCATCCCCCGTCTGGAACCGAGGAGAATCCAGAACTAAACTGGGGGAAGGTCGAAGACGAATAAGCTCAAGCGCTCCTGTGACTCGTGGGCAAAAGTTTGACCGGGAGCCTGTTTGTAGTCGTCCCTGGATCCCGGCTCGTTTCACTGCGATGAACAACTGCCGTTTGAATCTTTTGTTGACGCGTATGGTCTCGAAGTTGCTAATTTCGGGTGGGATTATTGATCCATTCCGCCTCGTTGTCGAAAGGAGCCTATGTCGATACCATGAAGGACATAACCTGGTGGAGGTGGCCGGCCAGCGACGTGCCGGATTGGTGCGCAACATCCGCTTCGACAGCCGCAATGAGCATTCGTTCATCTCCTTGTCACGGAGGAAGGCTGGAGTCATCGGGACCAACAACATCGAAATGCATCGGCCCAATGCGAAGGGTTTGAACGATGTGCGATGGGCGCACTCTCGCGCCATTGCAGTCGCGCACAGCCACTGTCCGATACTCAGCCGTGGACGCACGAGCGGTGCAGCAATGGAGCTGTGGACGACGAAAAGACTCGTAGCTTGGCTGCAAACCGCCCAGCTCGATCACCGAGCCTTCAGAGCGCCATGCACGAACGCCGAGCTGCTCGGACCGAGCGTCGACCGCGGACCAGGTGGATAACCAGAATTGGCCGTCATCTCGCTACCGCGGCTTCTAGAAGCCTCTTGGATGTCGTCGGAATGAAGGCCAGCAAGGGTGCTAGATGAGAACCTGTTTCAACCAAGTGGTTGGTAAAACCAGGCTGGCCGCTGGCATCGTACCAGTCCGGACAGACGGTATCCGGAAGAGAGCCGGAATGACCGGACAGCGGTCGTAATAAAGCCAAGGCCGGCTTCGAGCTGGGCAAGGGTTTAGGAGCCGGCAGCTAGGAAGGATCCCCGGAAACGCAGAAACGCGTGGTTGAATGGCGGCGTGCCTGTCGACGTGGAGAGCCCATTCACTGGTTTCTACACTGTGAAGACATCAACTAGCCAGGGCGGTGAGGGTTGGGTTGCCTTGGGAAGGGACAGTGTACTTCACGTGCGAACACGAGGATGCTGGGGCAGACAAGGGAGGCTGTAGGGATGTTTTCAAATACCCACGAGCTAGGGTGTTTGCAGATTGTTGGGATTGCTCAGGTGGTATTGCAGTGACACACAATATCATTGCTCTGGGGAAAAGCAAGAGTGTTCTCATTGACCAACAAGCAGGCTTTCAGAAGGTCATAGGGTGGAAGGAGGTCCTGTTGGCGAGCAGGCTCTGAGCTGTCATTGGAAACGCCGGCTGAAGGGCTGCAAAAACAGGATTCCAAGCTGAGGAGACTCCCGCGCGAGACGGAACGCGACGGTCAATCATGGCCGGCAGCGTCCCAAACAGGGCTGCGGTGGGAATTTCGGTTACCGCTCAGGTGAGCGTTGATCGGGCAGTCGGTTTTATAAAGGGGAAGCGAATAAAGTTATCAGATCGAACCCATGCCGTGTCTCTGGGCCGTGGACCGCGGTAGTGGAGCCGCTAGCTGGAGCCAGAGCCTCGCCAACGACAGAAACTGTCGTGGCGAAATGAAGATGCGACAGTCACAGAGCTCGCTCGCAGGGAGACGCGAGCGGGCCTCAGGTAGGTGCGACAGCCCCAGAATCTCCGGTTTGGGTGCTCGTTTGCGTTGGGAGAATGGGACTGGGCTTGGCGCGGGCTTCAACAGGATTGGCGACGGCGGCCGGTCTCGGAGATTGGGCAGATTAGATGCGATTGATTTGATGAGATTGATAATGTGTGATAAGATTACGGAGGCTTCGCGTCTGACCGAAAGGCCGACCAATGTCAAACAATCCTAGCCGGAGCGGCTGGCCCAGGTGATTGGACGAAGGTCACGGACAGGGATCGGACGGCAGAGTGTTTTGCTGCCGCCGCGGACGATGATGGTTGGCCGGTTGGGCAAGCACGGAATGTTGTCTCCCTGCTTTTCGGTCGCCCCTCGGCTCGGGCGGGGTGAGGGAAGCATTGCAGAAGCGTGACGTGAGGGGAAGCTTATCATGGCAGTAGACGGCGGAGGAGGCCGACGGAGCCGACCAGAGCAGCAGCCAGAGATGGTGCAGGAGTGGACTGGACTCTCGAGGGACGGACGGCCTGGGGACGAGGAGATGGACGGATTTGCTCGGTTCGGTAACGGCACCCTTGCCGTACCATGCCGGTGTGCGATCCGGCGAATTTTCCCCCAAAGCCTCCGCGGGTGTGCAGTGTCGCATTCCGATGGGCTCCTTTCAACAGCCGGGGGGATGACGGTTGATGGGCAACAATTGGAACGCTTCACAGTCACACGAGGATCCACCGGCACCGGAAGACAGTGTGCGGGACAGTGCGGCGACCGGGGTGGCAACCGACGGAAGGCAGTGAGGTGGCGACTCAACGGCTGATGGGCCGGGCTGGTGGTCTGACTCAGAAAAGTCTTTCCCGGGTCTTGCTCGTCGCTCCGTCTGTCTTTCGGTGAGCGGTGAAGACGATTGCGACGAGTTCCTGGTGCGCCGTACGCCACATGGGACGGAGCTCCTCAGACGCGGCGGCGGAGCTGAAGTGGACAGTGGTGGTGCACCAGATGCAGATGCCGTGCGGCGCGGCGCGGCACGGCGTATGGTGCTTCTCTCCGACGGTGGAAGAGGCAGAGACGTCTGAGTCTGAGTCTGAGGATGCAGATGCGGGTGCGGATGCGGATGCGGGTGTGGCCACCTCATCGTGCGCGGCGGCGGCTGCACGATGCGAGCGGGCAGCGCATCGCGGGCAGGCGTGATTGAGAGGGGGCATGATGAAATGGACGGCGTGCCAGTGGCCAGCGTTGGGCTGGCTACCTTAGCGCATCTTCCAGCAGTGCGGGACGAGTCCACCGCAGTGCAGCCAGCTGGGTGGATGGGGTGGATGGAAGGATGGAAGGAACGGATCATGGGCGCCCAACACTTGTGGATGTCGCCTGCCCTGCCCTGCTCTGCGGCCCTTGCCCGGCTCGGGTGACGAGACCTCGGTCGGGGACTCGAGGAGTCGAAAATGGGGGAGAGGAAAAGCCGGGCAGGAACAGCCGGGAAAGGGGCAACGACGCGCGGGTATCCGTACGTTGGCTGGGTTTGGGAAGGGGCGGGGTGGCGCGAGCGGGTCGGGATGTGGAAGGAGAAAAGAGCACGAGCACGGGCACGCCTTCACAGGCCCGAGGCAGGAGGCAGGCGGCAGGAGGCAGGCGGCAGGAGGCAGAGGGCAGGAAGGAGGAAGCATTGAATGCGACTGCCCAAACTGACTGACTATGGATGTCCTCGTCATCAACGAGCGACATCGGACGCCTCTGCCTCTGCCTCTGCCTGATTGATAACTGTGACAGAACACAGACGGGCGGCGGATGCGCTGGAATGCGCTGGGCTCGTCCTGACAAGCCTACCTACCTACCCAAGTACCTAAACGCGGGCAGGTAAGGTAGGCAGCCAAGGTACCGTTCAAGGCCGTGGTTTTGCTTTTTGCTCGTGCAACACCTCATGGGCACTCCCTTGGTCATCAGTGTCTCTTGTTGGTGTCATTGCCCACTAATCCAAGCCGCCAGGCGAGACGAGGTGGATGGGGGCCAAGCCCGGCTCGGCGGTCCACCCACAGTGAATGCTCCTGCCTCGTCCACTGTCCGCCTGCGGCCAGCAGCGGTCACGCCTAGGCCTAACCGGGGCATTCCAGGGCCCCGGTCGACCCAAAAACGGAGACGGCAGACTGTCATTTTCCCTCAATTTTCCCTCTGGAATTGCGCCCGCGCCTGTCCGTACCTATGTAAGGTATGTACCTGTGAAAAATACCTGGCAAAATTAACTGCGTACTCTCGGGTCGAGATCGACAGACTCACGCCTTTTTCTCTTGCAGGCCTGGGCCAAGTCCTCCTCCTCCATTTTTACCTCATCGGCCTCCACGTCGCCAAAACCTTACATCTGTCGCTTCTCTTCCCTTCCCTTCCCTTGCCTCTCCCCCCCCTTCTACCTTATCCTCTGGCACACCATACCATAAGGTACCTAAGGTAATCACGGACTGCCGCTTATCTGATCAAAGTTATCTGATCAAGAATTCCACCACCGGTTTCAGTCCTCCACGAAAGCAGCCAGCAACGCAACTCCCGCCGCCCTGCCCCAGCATGCTCAATAACTACTGACTATCCGCCCCCCGATCCTGCTGCCACCACCCACAACCACTTTACGCCATCCTCCGCGCGAAAATCTCCCACTCCCCGGCCACCCACCCCTTCAGTCGCGTAGGCCGTCACCACATCCGCCACCCAAACAACAACCACGCGCGCGCGATGCACAGCACAATGGCTACCACTGCCATGGCTTCCTCCCTCCTCGGGTCGACTAGCAACTGCATCCCCGAGGAGCCCGCGCCCTCATCAGTTGCCCCCTCCCTCACCTACTCGGAAGAGTCAGAGGACCAGGAGGATGAGCCTCAGCCTCTGCGCAGGCGACGCGCTTCTACCCGCCTGATTGCTCAGAGCCCCGCAGACATTCAACGCATCACGGGCGAGTCGACGGCTCAATTGATTCAGAGATGTTGCGGTGGCGGCTGCTGCATGAAGCTGGGCTCCAAGAAGGAGGGTATCGAGTACGAGAGTATTCCCTTCCCCGACAACGACGCCTTCAAGTCGCTCGCTCTTAAGATTGGCGAGATCCCCACCACCCTGACCAGCGTCGCCGAGCTGCCGGAGCAGACCGTCTTCTTCGAGCCCGTGCCGAGGCCGACTGCGAGCGTCCCGTCCCCCGCCGACTCTGCTATTTCTCTGGGAGCAGACGCCTGTGAGGCCAGAGACGGCCTCGCCACCGTGCAGGCCAAGCTCAGGGACTTCACCCTCGACGCCATCGACACCACCAGAGAGCCCCCCAAGTTCGTGCAGCCGCACCCGCCCTACCACGTCTACGCCGCCCGCATCGACTCGACCCGCGAGCTGACCAAGCCCGGGGCCGAGAAGCGCACCTACCACTTCGACCTCGACATCACAAGCTACCCCGGCGAGGAGGACATGGACTTCAGGGTCGGTGGTGCCATCGGTGTCATGGCCCCCAATGACAAGGCCTGCGTCGATGACGTTTTCGACGCCCTCATGGTGCCCCGGTTCATCCGGGACAAGCCGGTCCTCATGAAGACCACCCGGGGCCGCTGGCCGACCGTCTGGGGCGATGACCAGGCCCGCGAGATGGTTACCACCCGGCGGGACTTGCTGACCTGGTGCTCCGACATGCAGTCCTACCCGCCCACCAAGCACCTGCTGCGCATCCTGGCCGAGTACGCCGCGGACCCCAACGAGAAGAAGTTGCTGACGTACCTCTGCGCCGCCGAGGGCCAGGGCGTCTTCTGCGACTTCCGCACAGGTCCCCACGTCTCGCTGTCCCAGCTCTTGAACGCATTCCCTAGCTCCCACCCGCCTTTGGACCTGCTGCTGTCGGTCCTGCAGCCGCTGATGCCCCGCTTCTACTCGCTCTCCAACGACCCCCACGATGCCTACAAGACGCGCGACGGCAAGGTGCACAGGTTGATCGAGATTGCCGTCACTGTTCATGAGACGGCTGACTGGCGCCGCGGTCTCCGCACCGGTATCGGCTCCGGCTTCTTCGAGCGCCAGGCCCACAAGTGGTTGGAGGCCAAGGCCGCCGGCGAGACGCCCGAGGTGTACATCCCCATGTTCAAGGGTCTCATGGCCAACCCTCTGGCTAAGCAGTTCGTCTCGGACGGTCCCATGCTCCTCATCGGCGCCGGTGTCGGCATCGCGCCCTTCAGAGGCTTCGTGCAGCGTCGCCTGAAGACGGCCAACTGCGCGAACAAGGTCTGGGTGCTCCAGGGCATCCGCGACTCGCTCGTTGACGAGATTTACAGCGGCGAGTGGGGAGTGCACGAGGACGAGGTGAAGCGTGTCGTGCAGAGCCGGCGCGGCGAGAGTCGCTACGTCCAGGAGGAGGTGCGCAACCAGGCCGACCTGGTGTGGTACATTGCCAATGCCGTCGACGGTCGCGTCTTCGTATGCGGGAGCTCCAGGGGTATGGGCGAGGGTGTCGAAGAGGCGCTCGTCGACGTGGCCATGCAGAAGGGCAACCTTGAGCGGGAGGAGGCCAAGAAGTACTGGGAGCTGAAGAAGGAGGCCGGCCAGTACATCGCCGAGACGTGGTAAGGCGGGGCCGACGTCTTTAATACGCAGGCACACGTCCGCATTTCCCGACGGGATGCGCCTCGGGGATTTTGTGAATGGGCGGACTGACTGCTGACGCGGTCGATCATTGCTGTGCCGCGGACTCGGATTTCTCGGGGGGCGGCTTCGGCCATCGGACGTAAGCCATTAAACCACCCAGCCGCGCATAGCGACCGAAAAAAACCAAAATCAGCCAGACACGAGCATGGGGGTAGCGCAAAAAAGCACCTAGACGGCGTTTCGGGCGGATTGATTTTGTATGGCCAAAGATTTGTAGGACTGTTGCAAGACAGGGGTTCCACGGGGTTCAGGTTACGGGTTGCATTTAAGCTGGCTCAGGAGGCCGCTCGCAAGCATTTGTTGGAATGCAAGCGTCGGTGCTTACTGCGGCGCCGAGCACATGTGTAGTATCAATCAAGCGTTTAATCACTGCGAGCGTCTGGCGCCATGACGATGAAGTGACGGAGGCCTGCCTTTGAAGCTGTTCAGAAGCGCGTTTGGCGGCCAGGAACCGACTTGGGACACATGACCGCATCATCAAACCCTCCCACGTCCGCCGCTGCTCCTTTCTACAAATAACGGCGGATAGCTAGCTGCATGTGATCAGCCGCATAACGGATAGCATCATCACTTTCGCTGCACGTCACGTGAAGTGAGATACCCGCCCGGGCCCCGGCATGACTGATCATCATCGGGAAAGGCCCCCGAACGAGACGACCGCAGGCGGCTCCATGGCCTCGGTAGTCGGCGGTCCAGAGCAAACGGCGCCGGGTGCTTCGGCGGGGCAGGCTCCTAGCAGTCGACTCAAGCACGGCGTTTCGGGGCAGCGACGGGGGAAGCCAAGCCCCTGAAGGGCCGATGCTGCCCGCCGTGCTGCCGAAGCGCATCCCGTCTCACCGACGTAACGACACCCGCCAGGAGTGCGGCCACGCTCTCACTCACAAGCCGCGTCGGACCGGCGCCAGGTTTCAGTGGCATAATTCCGGTCGGGAAAAGGGTGGTAATTCCGTCCCGGAATCAATCCGTCACCGTCCCGATCGTCGATGGCCCCAAACAAAGCGGACTCGCCGCCTGCAAGTGGCCGACCAGCCGTGGGGCCACGGCGTGGCTGCCAGGGACAAGCGTGCGGCGCTGTGTTGACATTGCGCCATCGAGATGGTTGGGCCGTTGGGCGGTAGTATGGTACGGTACCTAGGGTGCTAGGTACCTACGGCGTAATGTGTGGCAGAGCCGGTGGAGCCTCCCGCGCGGTTATGGAGTGCTTAATCAGCCGCCAGTCATCCCCGGCAAGGTTGCGCGCGCGCGCGCTCGCAGAGAGCGCATTTCGGCGACGGGCGGATGTGTAATCAGTCGCCGGGGATGCAAGGCACGGATCTCGTTCAGAGGCGCCGGCACAGATCTTGCGGTGCCTTGGCTTCCCGAGCCGCGCGGGAGGGTGCCCCGGAGACTTTTTCTTCTTTCTCTTTTCTCTTTCTTTTCCTGAGGGGGCAGAAGCGCGGGGAGCGTCACTCGACGGCCCTCAATCGCATTCAATCCCCTTAGCAACCACGCTGCACGGCTCAGGCGATCGCAGCCCAGACGGGGAGGGTCTTCAGGTGGGTATAGGGTGCTTATGGCGGCGGGGAATATCGAGAGTGGTGGTGTGCAGGACCGGCATCTGGACACGAGAAAGCTTGGCCCTGGATGCGGACGCTGATTGATGGATGACTGAAGCTGCCCGTGGCCTCTCACCCCGACGGGGGCCTGTTGCCGGTTCCAGTCACCAGCGCGTGGCGGGCGAGGGGCATTCTAGAATTTTCGTGGCGCCTGTGGCCTTGTGGTTTCGCACTCGACTCCCACGCGGGGCCTACGGTCTCGGTCATTTCCCGGACTCTGCGAGAAGGCCGACTGCGACGGGCTCGCAATCACTTGCAAGAAAAAGATGAGGTGCAGAGTCAGATCAAGGAAGACGGTGCTCCCGCGGGCGTCCAGGCGAGTAAGTCGGCCGAGGCAAGGTGCCGGCCGTGATAATACCCTTGGCTCCCACCTCAGCGAAAAAGGGCGTACGGGATGATGTCAACGCTAGCCCGGCCGCTTTGTCATCGCTACCTTTCCCAAACGGGACTGGCGGCAGGAACGGGCAGGGGTCTTTCTTCAGCGCGCCGCAGGCAGGGGCAGGAGCAGGAGCACTGTGACTGCGGCAGAACGTTTATCGATTCCACCGTCTTCGCCGCACTATTCTGTTCTGCCACCCGCCCCCCATGCCATGCCATGCCATGCCATACCATGCCAGGCTGGCTTGCTGCCCTGGACTCTGCACTCTGCACTCTGCTCTGGAGTTGGTTGGTCTCCCCCCTCGGCAGGCGTCATTGGTAATCGAATCCTTGCTTACCACACCATTTGCTCAGCGGCCGGCCCAGCACGTTTTTGGCTGCGCGCTGTCCCCGAGCGTCTCGCGCGCCAGTCGTGATGGGGCTCCGCTCCCCGTCTGATGATCGGGGCGCATGAAGGCCCGGATGGAGCTCTGCTGCTGTCGTTGCTGAGGTGCGCTGTCGATGTGGGGGTGGTTCCAATGGGTTCTGAGACGCCTCCGAGAAGAGGTGCAGGCTGCCACGCCTGCTCGAATGGCAGTATATAACCAACCGGCCGTCCTCGCCTGCTGCTCAGAGAAAGAAATCATGATCCCCATCACTCGAACAGCACTCCAAGCAGCCCGCAGACTCGCACGCCCGCTCTCCACTACCAAGCCAACACCCTTCCGAACCTTCGCAACCACCACCCGCAAAATGTCTGCCCCCAGCGCCAACGTCATCCTCGACGCCGTCAAGGCCCGCCGCACCTACTACCCCCTCTCCAAGGACCTGCCCATCTCCACGGAGCGCATCGACGAGATCGTCAAGACGGCGCTCGCCCACGTCCCCTCCTCCTTCAACTCCCAGTCCAACCGCGTCGTCGTCCTCCACGGCGCCGAGCACGAGAAGTTCTGGGACATCGCCACCGGCGTCCTCAAGGCCATCGTCCCCGCCGACCAGTGGGAGGGCACCGCCGGCAAGATGGCCATGTTCAAGGGCGCCGCCGGTTCCGTCCTCTTCTTCGAGGACCAGGACGTCGTCAACGGCATGCAGGAGAAGTTCGCCCTCTACGCCGACCGCTTCCCCGTCTGGGCCAACCAGTCCGACGCCATGCTCCAGTTCACCCTCTGGACCGCCCTCGAGGCCGAGGGTCTCGGCGCCAACCTCCAGCACTACAACCCCCTCGTCGACCAGCAGGTCGCCGCCGAGTGGAAGGTCCCCGCCAGCTGGAAGCTCAACGCCCAGCTCGTCTTTGGCGGCAAGACCGGCGAGGCCGGCCCCAAGGAGTTCAAGCCCATTGAGGAGATCTTCAAGTCCTACAGCTCCTAGATGCCCAGAGCGCGCGGTACACACCGAGCGGAGGATAGAGATATACCAGCATTGAGCGGAGTTACGAGCGGATCCGCTGTGTAGACATAGCGTTCGAATTAATGAATTTACGCATTGAATGAAACACGTTGAAAAAAAAAAAAAAATTTAAAAAAAGGGACCGTCGTTGAAGATGTGACATGTCGCCGCCAGCCAATGGCAAGCGGCGGTGGCTGAAATAAGCGTCTCACGCAGCGCTGGGATTTGACTCCTAAACTGGCACTCCATGCTAGAGTACATTGATTGATGCTAACAAATCGCAATCGAGATATTGTGTCATTCGACTCGGTCGATTATATGTTACATGGGCCGCAAGCCCTCTACCGAGGTCTCATTCCTCGTCGACGTATCCCAGCGCCTGGCCCATCTTGATGGTCTGGCCCTTTTCGACCGCCCATCTCCAGCCGCTCTTGTGCTCCGCGGCCTTGCCCTCCGTGGGCGCCTCGAACACCAGCACGACCGTGCTGCCGAGCTGGAAGCCTCCCATCTCCTCGCCCCTGCGCAGCGCGTGGCCGCCGAGGACTCTGCTCGCCGAGGCGTACGTCGCCTCCGCGTATCCGTGGTACGGCTCGCCGCGCTGCGCTGCCTCCTCGGCGGCGCGGTCGGCCGCCGTGTCCGTGGTCAGGCTGTTGGTGCGGAGCTCACGATCGAAGTTGATCTTGATGGAGCCGACGTTGGTGGCGCCGACGGGGACGTAGCTGAAGAATCCGTAGCGCCAGCGGCCGAGGAGGACGACACGCTCGTTGAGGGTGAACAGGCCGGGGAGCGTGCGCTGGAGGTATGGCGAGACGCTGTAGAGCTCGCCGGCAAAGTGGCGGCGGCGCTCGACGACCCAGTTAGTGGGAGAGTGGAAGCGGTGGTAGTCACCGGGTGCGAGGTAGATGACGGCGTAGTAGAGGGAGGTCTTGTTGCCGGGGCCGAGGAGGTCGTACCACGGCTTCTCGCCGAGGGCCAGGTCGGCGCGAACCTCGGAGACGGCGGCGGGCGAGGGAGGTCCGGCCGCTTCGTCCTTCAGCGAGCCAGTGCTCTGGGACATGGCTGCGCCAGACAGCAGACTGGGGACCGTGTAGGAGATGCCATTGACGCGGGCGAACTCCTCGTCCGTCTTGACCAGGGCCTCGTCGGGGGATATATCTCGGTCGGTGATCCTCGCGGCCTCAGCCTCCTGAGGTGTCGACCAGCCGCTTGCGATACTTGACGACGAGGGGGTGGTCTTTCCGAGGAGCGCGTCGACACTATACGTCATGCCCTTGACCTGCACAATGTCTCCGCCCTCGATCTGGCCAAACTGCAGGATTCGGCCGTCGGACGGGGACAGCAGGGCGTTGGGGCTCGGGTCGAGAGGACGGGCGCCGGGCTTGAGCTGGCGGTAGAAGAAGGAGGCGAGGTTCGGGTACGTGTGCAGGTCGGGCTCGGCGACTTCATCCAAGCTGCCGCACGTCAGCATTGGCCCGGAAAAGGGGGAGGTGGCATGACCTACTTGACGCCAAAGACCCAAGAGTAGAGCTTGAAACCGGGGACACGCAGGTAGTACGGGATGACCAGCTCGTTGAAGCGGCCCCAGAGCCTCGAGATGGCCTTCAGGGGCAGCGTCGACATGACCTGGACCTGCCATGGCCCGTCCGGTCGGATTTTGGCACGTCGCTTGGGCGGCGCATCCTGGACCTCGGTGCGCTCCTGGTTCTCGCGCTCGCGCGACGAGACCTTGTAGAACTGGACCAGGCCCAGGAAGCCGATGCCGACTCCGACGGGGATCTGGTACCACGTCACCTTGGAGTTCTTGAGGGCGTGTCGCAGGCGCGAGGAGAAACGCGGGCGCTGCTGGGACTGCTGGGAGAAGAATCGGGCCGAGGAGAAGGGCCCGTGGGAGAGGAGGTGGTTGGCCCGTAGCTGGCTCTGGCGGGCGAACAGCGTGGCCATCATGCGCAGGAGACCTCGGCCGAAGTGAAGATTTCGAGCCTCGAGCTTTGCCGCGTTTGCGGGGGCAACAATTGCTGGGCGGCGGCGACGAGGACGAGCAGATAAGATCTTGCAGGCAGCTCGACCGCAGCTGTGGCATGACGCAGCAGGGACCATCTGAGGGCGCTAGTCCGCTTTGGGCGAATCGACATGTTGCGCCGCGAACACCATGAACTGGATGTCACCATCTTTTCGCATCCGTACCAGAGCGAGATGGTTTTCTTTTGATGGTAAGCTAGTACCCGGGGGCGCGACTTGCTCTCCTGGTCGTGCATTTGGGATCCATCTGCAATACTGGGCCCCTCATGTGTTCCTCTCCGTACCTGATGAGCCGACCAGCTGTGGTGATGCGTCGTCTGGCAGTTTCCGCGAACAAGATTGGCGAAGCCTCAGCTGACACGACTTTTATTCGGGACATTTCGAGGCTGAAAGGCAGTGGGCAACTCCCCCATGCCGTCTCTCTCTTCCAGGAATCCCTCATAGACTGGTATCCGGTGGTCAGAATACTCGTCCCAAACGATTGGACTCCACGATGAGATGCATCCAATACCGCTTATGTAATCCACCTGTCACTGTTCCCGATTGGGACAGCACATGGATCGGGCCTTCCGGCGCCCAGGAACTGGCTACGTATCCACGTTTTAGGGAGGACAGCGGGACCCGTACCTGAGCTACAGCCTGCAGTCGGAGGGCAACACATGTCCTAAATTTCCAGGTCGACTGAAGGAGCAAAGGCACGGTGTCGTGAGCATCGCCCTTTCGCGCAACACCACCACCACTCGCCTTCCGCGGACTTTTCGACGAAGCTGCCGCGCTGCGCTTTGCGTGGCATGACCGATAGGCCATCATCAACATGGCCTCTGAAGCCTCGTCTTCGGCCGCGCAGCCCGCGCCAGAGGCCGCTTCCGACCACCTGTCCGTAAACCTGCAGGTCCTGTCGCCATCGACTGCCGCCAACTCGAGCCGGCCCCTGGTGTTTCCCGGCCTCGCCGCCTCGACGACCGTCCGCCAGGTCAAGGAGAAGATTCGCCAGGCCCTGCCTCTGAAGCCGACCGACGCCCAGCAGCGATTGATCTACAGGGGACGGCCCCTGCAGCAGGACGGCGACACCCTCCTGACCGTCATCGGCGAGGAAGTCGTAAGCTTGCCCGCCCTGCTGACGTGACGCTGCGCGAAGCTAACCCGCCCGACCAGATCCGCAACACCGACCAGCA
The DNA here is from genome assembly GCA_025962755.1 of Colletotrichum tropicicola. Taxonomy (NCBI): domain Eukaryota; kingdom Fungi; phylum Ascomycota; class Sordariomycetes; order Glomerellales; family Glomerellaceae; genus Colletotrichum; species Colletotrichum tropicicola. The sequence goes on from JAOWMA010000048.1 coordinate 25,570, forward strand.
GACCATCCACCTCGTGCTTCGCGACGTCGCGGAGACGCACCGCTCGACGACCCCGACACCGGCCCTCGCTCGCGGCTCGAGCCCGGCGCCGCCCGGCGCCCACTACCACGTCCCTGTCAACGCCGCCGGCCAGCCGCACCACGCGCATCACCATGGCAGTCAGCCCACGGCCGCGGCCTTCACCAGGAGGACCCCGCTGCACCCGACCTCGAACCCTCTGCCGTTCCCGACCCCGTCCCAGATACCCTCGAACCTGTCGCTGCAGCAGCTCCAGCAGATGCAGGCGCAGCAGCACCAGAGCATGACGGCTTGGATGAACGGGCTGCAGCGTGAGGCGATGAATAGGGCCATGGCCAACCAGCAGATCAACCAGAACCAGTCCATGAGAGCCGCCCTGGGCCTGCACGGCATCGGCGATCCGGCCGTGCCGCCGAACCTCGCGGACCCCACGCGTGGACGGGTCAGCCCCGCGAACCCGGACACGCACACGTTTGTCAGGGAGGGCGTCATGCCAAACGGGCAGCCGTACCGAGTCACCGTTAACGAGACGTTCCTCAGCGGCTCGCTGAACGTCCAGCAGCCTGGCGGCCAAGCCAGCACCGCGCCTCTATCGGCGTCAGAGGTACAGAACATCCTTCGAGGAGCCGATGCTGGTCAAGCGACCCTCGCCATGACGAATGCCATGCAAAGAAGTGCTTCGGGGACGTCCCTAGCCAACGGCGGCTCGTCAGTCGGCGTCACTACCCCGTACTTCCCGACGCCGGGCTCGAGAGCGAGCAGCAGACGGGCCACACCCGATCCTACCGCACGCTCCGTCAGCGGCGGCAGCGGCCACTCTGCGAACGTCCAACGGGCAGCGCCGAGTGGCCCGGAGGTGTACATTCTCAACTCGCCGCAGGGTCCCCGTGCCCTCCTGATCAACAACAGCTCAGAAACGTACTATACCCCTAGCATTAGAATGCCGTATCACCAGAACGCCGCCTCAACTCTGCACCAGACAGCCTCAGCTCTTGCCAGGATGAGAGCCCGCCCCCAGCATGTAGCGTGGCCGGGAGCTTTCGTCACCCCGCCGGCACCGCAAGAAGAGCAGCAGCCTGCCCAACCGGCAGAGCCCGGCCAGGCGCACCCGCAGCCCCAGCCTGAGGCGCAAGCCCTTCAACAGCAGGGACAGCCGCCGATCGCAGCGGTTCCCGCCCACCCTAACAACCCCGGCATCGCGCCATTGATCGCGCAGTTATGGCCGCACTTTTGGTTGATGGTCCGGCTGGCGCTGTTTGTTTGGTGGTTTACCTCGCCCAACGCCAGCTGGTCGAGATGGTTCACAGTCATTGCCATCGCCATCAGCATCTTCGTCCTGAACACGGGAATGCTAAATACCTTCTTCGACCAGGCCGTGGGGCCGGTCAGACGTCATATGGAGAATCTGATCCCCCTGGCCGCGCCAAACAACCCCAACAATCCCGTACCGCCGCAGGAAGGACAGGCGGTTGTCGGTGCGAATGGCCAACCTGATCCAGCACGCGCTGCAGCCCGATTGGTGGACCAGCGCAGGCATGACAATGCAAACTGGCTGATGGACCAAGTGCGGCGGCTGGAGCGGGCCGGGCTCCTGTTCCTAGCCAGCATCGCGCCTGGCGTCGCGGAACGCCACATTGCCCATTTAGAGGCCGAGGCTCGCGCTGAGCGCCAGAGACAAGAGGAGGCAGATGCTGCTGCTGCTGCGGCGGCGGAGGCGGAGGCGGAGGCGGCGAACGCCGAGAACACGGAAACCCAAAATGACGTGACTACTGAGGACGCGGCGCGCAACCATACGGAGAACGGAGCCAACGGTACGGAGGAAGCGCACGGAGAACAGCGACGGGAGGAGCAGCAGCAGCCGTTGGTGGCGCTGTGAGAGCGAGCGGGATGAGACTAGTAGCGTTGTAAAATACAGATTACCCACAGGATGCCTCGGGGGCGTCCCTTTCGCATGGAGTCGGGTGTACGAGCGTGGCATCGGGAGTCAACACATGCATCTTGTTTAGATCATCATCGAATGTCTTCTTTGTCAATGTTGAATTGTGTGATATTCTAGAAGAGTCTTCCTCGACGGTAAAGGTATGTAATTCGCCTATGGACGTGTCATGCTATTTTCTTCCTCATTTCGCGCTCGGCCTGGCACCAGCGAATAAGGTCTCACGATGGAGATGGCTTCACGAGTTACCGTTTTTTCCCTCCAAACCCTGACCAGCTTCTGTGTACAAAAAGTGCGGTCTGAACCAAACAAAGCAGTGAGACGCGCATAATGGGCATTCGTGTCGAAGCCCGGGTATTTCCAAAAGAAAAATGCAATGCCGTTCTGCCATCACCGTTAAAATTTCCGCCCAGAGCCCCGGTCAAACGAAAGATGCAAGCCAACGTACAAGCGACATCATCTGCACGCAAGGCGCTTGGTAGTTCCGTCGACAACCAGGGCGCCGGCCTTCTGCTGGACGACATCGGCGAGCGGCTGGTTCTCGCCGGTCGCCTGACCCTCGTCGTTGCCGGGGGACGCGGATGCGGACGCTGACGCTGACGCGGGCTCGGGTGCCGACGCGGTTGAGATGGCCCGCCCTCTCTTCTCGTCTTCGTTCATCTCGTGGCGGTAGGGGCACCGCTGGCCTCGCAGCTCGCACGTCTCGCCGAAGCGGCAGAGCTGGCTGTAGCGTCTCTCGAGGTACGCGGTGTGGTCGAACGGACAGCGGTCCTCCAAGACACACATGTTGGTCTCTTCCAGACGAGGACAGGGCGTCTTGGCTGCTTGGTTCGGGGGGGCATGTGAGGTGTTCGTGGCTGGGCTGTTTCCAGGCGGAGGAGGGGTGTAGCTTGCGGGCTGCGGATAGGCCTGCCTAGAGTACATCGGGCCGGAGTACCACTGGCCGGGAGCAGGGTAAAAGACCGTTTGCTCGGGGTAAAGGTCAAGTGACCGAGGGGGCGGCCCGTCGAAGGGGCTTGGGGAGGGCCAGCTGGGCACCGAAGCTACAGACGAAGCTGGCGAGGGCGAGTAGGGGTAGCCGGTGGCGTCGCGGATGTCGTGGGAGAAGTTGCACGTCCCCGGTGTGGCCCAGCATCGATTGGCAAGGAAGTGTCTGCAGACTCTTCTTCCGGGCCTCATCCTGGCGTAGTATTCCTGATGGGGGAATCTGCATGCCATTCCCATGTTGCATGTGCCGTTCTTCCAGTGTCTACAGGTTGGCCGCAGGTCGTAGGGCAAATTGAAGACCGAAGGCGCCGAGGGGTTGTGGTAGAGAGGCATTGTGAAGCCCGCCATGATGGTTGGAGATTCGAAGAGTGGGAATGTTTACTTGCACAAACAACGTAAGTATCAGTGCACCTCAGAATGGAATGCAGAATGGACGGGAATGATTGATGTATGAGAAGGCTTGCGTAGATGCAGCGAAGATGGGCGCTCAAGGCCGCAAGGGAGGCTGTTTTATGGTTTGACCGAGACTTGGTCGAGCCGGTGAAGCAGCAGAGAAAGTTTGGACGGCAGTGGATCACTGGGAAGAATGGATCGTGAAGATTGGAAAGAATGTTAGCTTTGGGCAATAACGCCGCTTTTCAAGGACGGGGGGAGGCTCATTGCTGTGACTCGCTGAAGCACACATCGTCACTACCTATGATCCGTGACTGGGAGTGTGTTTGGATCGTGATTCAGAGGGTTGAGGCAAACAACACCGTCGGCTGTCTAGGTGTGGGGAGCTCGGAAGTCTGAATCGTCACTCTGAAGTGGTCACAAAAAGGTCTTGTTTTGTTGCAGTGTTGCAGTGTTGCAGTGAATGTTGTCCGTCCGTGAGGTAGGAGTCGCCGACCCACGCACAGCCCGGAGCGGGGGCCGGCGCCGAAGTGGATACTCTCCTGCCCGACCGGCGATCTCCCGTAAAGTGGAGATACAGGGGCGCCCTACGGGCGGGGGTCCTCGAAAGAGGGCACTAGGTAGCATCACAGATGGCGCCCGCCCCTCCGATTAGCGACAGTGCGCATTCGGGCGCTGTCTTACGAACTGACACCTTGACAGCGAGCACGGGATCCATCGTGGATGGATTGCTGCACTGACGGGGTCTTGGGGTGGTTTTTTTTTTTTTTCCCCTGTTCCTGTTTCCTTTAGGGCTGGCAGTGGCGGACCGGACCCGAACACGGACAGCGGAATGGTGCACTTGGACGCCGCGCGCGGGAAGCACGAGGAAGGATGCGCAGGCTGGGGCGTAACACGCTCACCGACCGGATGCTTGCGGACGGCCCGTCCTGAGGAGTGCCGACTCCTGGGCGGCCCTGGAATGCATCAGTCCAAGGCCGTTCGAGCACAACGTCGCCGCGGAGGAGGGCAGCAGAGCGCATGACAAACGGCGCCAGTTAGGGCGGATTGTCTCTGGAAGGACGACGACGGGTCGGCGGCTGCCCAGCCCGCAACAGTCGCCAGACACACAGACACGCGTCTGTCTCTCACGAAAACAAAGACAGCAGACAATGGTGGGGGGAGGGACTGCCGCATAGGGCAACGTTCGAAAAAGAAGAAGGGAACAAAAAAGGGATGCGGCTGAGCACGGCCGGCTTCGAGACGACGAGGGAACTCTTTGGGGACAAAGACGGGCAGAGCATGAAACCCCAATGCGAGCGTGTTGAAACTAGTGCCAGCCACCCAGACGCCAGAGTCGATTCGCACTCGCAGAGGCGGGTTTCCCCCTCGCTCGCCCTTGGCCTTTGGCTTAGGCCTAGGCTCAACCGCCCGGGCGGTGTTTATGCGTCGTCGGCTGCGCGCTGTGCACCTCGCCTTGGACCTTGGGTTCCATGTCTCTCTGGTCAGGGCTGGGTTGGGGACTGCCTGCTTGGAGCGGGCGGTGCTGCGACAAGGTACGGAGCCTTGAGGGATGGCTTGGGCTGTGGAAAGGGGCTGCGGGAGGCAGACGTGAGTCTCGACAACCGATCGACAGCGACAGCGACAGCGACCAACACCAACACCAACACCAACACCCCGCAGCGTTGCGCCGTCTGGCAGCCGGCCGAGGGGCACGCGACGAGGAAAAACTCACTGCGTGGTAAGGTACCGCGGAATGCTATTGGGCCGGGCGGGCTGGCTCAGCAGGGTTTGGGGGCGCTCGGTACCACGCCGCGGTGGTGCCCTCAGTGCCTTGTGTAGGTGTGTGTTCCATGGATACCTTGGCTGATTTCGTCACTCTCCGCACTGCATCCGCCATCCCCTCATCCCTACTTCTCCGGTGCTTCCACAGATCAGGTGTGCGCAGGAACGGAGGTCTGCGCAGGTTCCGGCGACCCATTGCTGCAGCTCACCGGCCCCTTCGGAGGCTGCAAAGATGCTGAGTGACTGACTGCGAAGACGGTACCTTGGAGTCGACCCACTGCCCACTTCCATGGCGGGTGCAGCCAAGGTAAGGTACTAGGTAGGTATTAAGGTAGGAAAGGAACTACTACTAGGTACCTACCTTAGGTAAGGAAGGTACTAAGGTACTTGGCGGGCAGTGGCTGCGTCATCCAGGCCTGGAACTGGGCAGGGCGACCGGCATCGACCGCGCGCGGCGTCTCCGCAGTACGGGAATCCCCCCGCCACCTGTTAGCACGCGCCACCGCGAACGGCCGGGCCGGCCTAACAAGCCGCGGCCAACATGGAGGTATCGGAGCCCCTGGGCCCGAGTACCTAGGTACCTACCTTACCTTACATTACCTTACCTAAGGGACCGACCGTGCCTACCTATCCATTGGTAAACGTGCCTTACCACCCAAGGCACCTTAGTGGGGGTACATGGCCTTGCGTCGTCCATGTCCATCCAGCGGCCAGCCTGACGACGACTTTCTCGGACTGATTGCTTCGAGCCCTGCGACGTCGTCTCCGGCCCAGGCTCCTGCCTCCGTTAGGCCCTCCTCCTCCCTTTCGCTCGCCTTCTAGCCCAAACCACCACCACCGCCAACCCAGACGGCCGGTTTTCGTATTCAGCCCGCCCACCACCTCTTGTTTCTTTTCTTCCTTATATTATTTTTCCTCCCTCGATTCGTCCCATCTGCGACTTGCGACTCGCCCTTCCGAACACAGATCCCGCGCCCCCTGCTGTCTCCCGCCGCCCGCCCATCGCCCCTAGCGACCGATTCCCGCTGTCGAGCCGGCCTTATCTGCCTGCCCGCCTGCCTACCTACCTACCTACCTACCTACTTAGGTACCCTGCCTTGCTAGGAACGGACACGGGACAGGCGCAGAGGCCCCCCCGATCTCAGCTGAGGACCCGCCACAAACAAGAGCAGCCCACGCTCCATCAACCTGCGACTTGGGTCGGTCGGAGAGCTGTGGCAACCGCACCGCTGCACCCGCTGCGCTGCTCATCCATCAGGTCTCGCTGCACGCACCGCTCTCCAGCTGGTAGCGGCACGTATCCGCCCGACGACGACGACGCCGACGACGACTGCGCTCGTCTGACCCAACCTCGCCTCCCCTCGATCCAACGATCCCGATCCAATTCGGCCTATCCTCCTTGCCCTTCGTTCCGCCCCGTCTGTCGACGCCGGCCTTGTTTCCTTTCTACCACCGCCTGTTCGTTATCGCACCCGTTTCTTTGCCGCGCTCCAGACCGTTCATTCGAGCCCCCGAATGCTGCTTTCGCGGCGGTGACGCCAGCCGTCCCTCGTCCCCATCGACCCATCCCACCTCTTGCCCCCTCCGACTGACTGACTGACCGACCGACCGACCGACCGACCGACCGGATTGACTCGACGACAGTCGCCGCCTGCCCGTCATGGCCCCGACAACTCCGTCGTCCGCCCTCAACGGCGTCGTCATCGGCCTGCTGTCGTCTTTTGGCTCCGCCGTCCTCATCGCCGTCATCTTCCTCGTCATCTACTTCTTCCGATACACGGCCAGTGGCCGCATCTTCCTCGATCGCATCGGCCGACCGGGCGAGTACGACGATGAGCAGGCCTTCGCGAGGGAGGAGGCCGAGGCCCTCGAGTCCATGGACGACATGCAGCGGACTGAGTACTTGAGAGCGAAAGGTAGGCGTGCCGCGACACCCGCATCACCACCATCCGACTGACTGACCCCTCGCAGCATTCATCAACGCCAACCCGCCCGAATCCGTCCAGACCGACATCTCCCTATCGCAATACCTCGCCATCCAAGAAAAGGGCGTCTCCGCCTGGGAGTTTGAGCCCGAGCTGGAAATCGCCAACTGCTTCGTCGAAGCCCGCACCGAAATCGAGTTCTTCGACTCCGAATGCACCGTCATGAGCAACCTGCCCGTGCCCAAACAGAACGAAGTCTACTACTGGGAGGCCAAGATCTACGACAAGCCCGAAAACACTTTAATAAGTATCGGCATGGCCACCAAGCCGTATCCGTTGTTCAGATTACCTGGTATGCCGCATCCGCGACCACCCGTCCGTCCCATCTCCCCAGCCACTGACTCTCTCCAGGCTTCCACAAACACTCGGCCGCCTATCTGTCGACGGGCCAGCGTAGGTGTAACCAGCCCTTCACGGCGACCCCTTACGCTCCCCAGTATGTCCAGGGCGACGTCATTGGCGTCGGTTACCGCCCCCGGACGGGCACCATATTCTTCACTCGCAACGGTAAGAAGCTGGAGGATGTCGTTCACGGTGTCAAGTCGCAAAACTTCTTCCCGGCCGTCGGGGCCAACGGTCCCTGCATCATTCACGTCAACTTCGGCCAGGCTGGCTTTGTCTTCATCGAGGCCAACGTAAAGAAGTGGGGGCTCGCCCCCATGACCGGCAGCCTCGCACCTCCGCCGCCGTACGGCTCCGAGCAGGGCGACATCTTGCTGGAGGCCGGACGGAAAGACGGGTATACGGGCAGCACGCAGCAGCAGCAACGAGGACACCTGCAGTCGCAGTCCTATTCACAGGCTGGCCTGGGACCTCAGCATGGACGCACAAGGAGCGGAAACTTCAGAGTACTACCACCGAGGAGCCCCGGTCCCGTAAGAAGCCCGACTGACATCTCCCTGACGCACTTTGTGCCCAGCGATGAGGGTGGCGAGCCCAGCGGCAGCAACGCCGGGCACGAAGGGGAAAGCGTCGTAGGGCTTGGGCTGCAAGACGCCTTGAATCCCCCTCCCGAGTACTCGAGTCCCGACCACTCGGAGGCCGGGAGCCGCCGAAACAGCACCGACAGCGAGAACACGCCCCTCATCCGGGTCCTCAACCGGAGCCGAGGCGTCTCAATGGCGGCCGCAGCAGGTCCCTCGCACCCCCCGATACCCAGTTACACCGACGCGGTGCGAGCCGGCGCGGGACGCGAGGGCAACAGCACTCCGCGACCTAACCGTCACGGCAACCGTTCGAGGTCTCAGAGCGCGCAATGATGTTTATAGTCTGCTGGGCAAGACGACATGATACCACAGCCCTCCCACAAGAGTATTGCAAAAGCCCGGGCGGCAGCGATCCGGCGGCGTCGCCCACCGCTGAACCAGACGCCCCGCCAACGTCGGGGCACGGAGTTGTGGCAAAGCGGTTCCAGGCCGTTATAATGTGTGGCTCGGGCTGCCTGAGCCCGGCGATTTTGGAGTTTGGCATTTTTGGCATAGAAACGGGATGCTGCTTGTGTTTTTTTTGTTTTTTCTCTTTAGCCGAAAGGGGATACCGGGAAGGGAAACGGGCTTTAAGGAGGTTGGTCCGGCCGCGAGCGTCATGATACCTTTGGACCTAACCCGCATCGAATTGACGCATCTACTCTCTTTTGTTCAGATTGGTGCGCCTGTTCCGCCTTCTGTACCGCTCCGATTGTATGAGGATTCAAAAGTAGGAGTCTGGGGAGAGTTTGCAGCCACATGCATGTACACAGACCATCTGCATCAATATACCAGTAGCTCGGCTTGCAGGTGAACTCGGTCTTGTCTGGAGAAGTAGTGCACTAGTGCAAGTGGATCGTCTTTGGACGTGTTGTGAAAGCAGGCAGTGGGCGCTGTCTGTTGGACTGGGAGATGCGAAAGGCTCCTACTATTGAGTGTCTGTTTGCTGCTCTCTTGGCCCTGACTTGGTTGCTGCTGGCGCTCGTAGAACGCAAGGGAGATGTATACAATCTTTTGCAGGATTAAACCAGGTCATGATCTAGGTATACCGGTTGACCTGCCTTGTGTCGATCCTTCATAGGTAACAAGGCCGAGCGCTTTGGCGAATATTCAAGTCCCAGCCGATGCTTCCCTCTTTTCCTCGACGCCATACACTGGCAGGCTGAGAAGTTCTATCCCGTGATGGCCATCTTCACCTCATTCATTTAAGCTGCCGCTGTAGAGCGTGTAGGATCACAATACACGGTGTCTGAATCTTTGAAATTTGACTGAGCGCCCATGACTTCCAGCTGTCGAATCGCGGAACGAGACTCGGAGTAGCAAATGCTCGAAAATCGCCTCCAGGAGGACGTCGACAGGAGGAACTATATATTTGGTTGAATTGATGGGAGAGACTGGGCTGTGGCCGGTGATATCACAGTAGGCCCCTGGTAACCTTTCAAAGTTATTAACTATCAATTCTATAGAGAAGTGACTATAGAGAACAGTAACCTGGGAGTTGTGTCTTTGATAAAAGGGCGGCGAGAGGCGTAAATGAAGTATGTTGTATCTCTTTAGAGGGTTGTGAGAAAGGCTCAGAGTATCATTCTACTAGTGGCTCATCCCAGATAACCAATGGCAGTTTTGGTTGTAGATCGATATTTGATTTCAAGTTTCAAGCAAAAGGAGCTGGGTCTGCTATGTATAGCTATCTCGTCAGGCCAGCATGTCGAGGTATCATTCAAAAGCGAGTCGACCGAGAAGGATGCAAGCCCCGAGACAACGGCGTTGAAAAGGGCAGACCATGGCAAGACGAAGGAATCGCTCGAGGGTAGCACCAGTAATGACAACGACCATCTACTGAAAGCACACTCACTGTCAGATCGCGAGGCGCACGATGATTGACGCAACTCAACTCCTGTCGAGCACGCGAGGGCCGGGGACTGTCCTACCAGACACGTCGCAGGCTGAACCTGCTGTCTTTGCTGCTTATGTCCATGAAAGGCGCGTCTCCAGATACTGCAAGAAGCGCTTCCCCACGAGTGACTGCTTTGGATTTGGGCAATCCCATGGCCGGCATCGATCCTACTCCGGTACTGCATCACAAACCAAAAGGGAAGAACGAGAGGGTCTTGGCCGATGAGCACATTCGAGAAACATGGCAGTAGTCCTGGCATATGCGGAACAGCGCAGTCTCGTGGCAGCGTCTTCTCCACGTGTCGAGCCTTGTCATGGTCATACTCGTCTTGTACTTGGTACCAGGACTCATGACGCTTCTAGCCCCCAGAGAGAGGGAGGGAAGAAACCCTACAGTGACATCGATCGCTCTGTCCGCTCGCAGTTGGCCACCGCTTCAGCCGTGAATATGAATTCGACGGCAAGGCGAACCTGGCCGAGTGGCCTTCGGACGGCACGAAGAGGACACCCAAGATAACCAACATGCGCGGCGGGAACCGTTCCGCAGGTACAACGTTGCCTGTGAAGGGGTTAATGACTTCAGTCTCATCACAAGACCATCGATCAATGGAGGCTCGTATCGATGTGTCGTGGCATACGACTAATGCTTGCAGTAACACATCTCTCAAATAAGACTCGGTATTTGTCTGTCCTAGAACGCCAGCCCAGTAGTCTTGGTATGTCGCCCAAATGACCCTACAGCATGAAAAGTTTGAGCCCTCTCCACGAAGCACAATCAGTGTCAACCCCGCAGCCCATCGTGACGACCGCCGAGTTCATCCCATCACGTCGTTGGACTGAAAAAGTAAATCGGGACCCGAGCACTACAGCTTCCCCGCTCTGCAAAAGCTTGTGTGTTTACATCTGAGTGCCTGATGTCTATTCAAGCCACTCACCCTTCCTGATTTTCAAACATGCTTCATTGAGTCTACTACCTACTGTCACATCAGTCGGTCACTATCGCCAAAAAGAATAAAGATGCTCAATCGTGAGCGGATTTTAACCGCTATACCTCCCCGAGGTGGGCTCGAACCACCAACCTCCAGATTAACAGTCTGACGCGCTAGCCAATTGTGCCATCGGGGATTTGAGCTGTTGATGACAGATAGGCTGTCAAGGCCCATGAAGTACCGTAGAGTCCACAAAAATCGGCAATCGGCGCGGCGGGTATCTCGGGGCCGACCGGCAGCCACAACGTCCAAGAAGAGCGAGTTGCTTCTGGTTTGAAACTTTAGCTCAGCAGTGATGGTAGCATTTCTCAACGCCTATGCTGATCTCAATTTCGCCGGCAGAAAGAACCAAGACACCAACTCAGCTTGCCTGCCGGAATGGCTTGACCACTCTTAGTCGCGCACACTCTTCTCAGCCACCGAGGCGCTGACTGTTGACTACAGATCCTTCGGAACCATGCGGTTGCCCGACGTCAAGTCATCAAGCAGTTGCTCGCTGACTGAACCCGGGCAACGGATCTCCGCAGCCGGTCGAAATAGGGGGGCCCAAACTATCAATCGGACGAGTCTCCTGCGGAAGCGGGGTTAGTCGCCGTCTTCCACCAAGCTGCCTTCCGGCGGCAATTTCATAGAGTTTGCCTTGACGACGCCCCTTGATCTCGGCCTTGAAAGCCGAGATAGAGTTCTCCTGGCAAGCAACCCCTCTGCCCAGGACCGTCCGACCCAGGAGTCCGGGCCGCAAAGGGGGCCTGGAACTACACAGTCCGAAGTCGAGCAAAAGAGGGAACCTACGCGCTCAAAAACAAACGAGGGTCAACCCTCGCGGCGGCAATAATTGCGGCGCCGGGACTCCATCCCACCGGGTTCATCGCCGCAGCCGCGTTTCTGCGGGATGCGCCGGTGTCAGAATCGGCCAAGCTTTTTTCGCCTTCTTCCGCGGAAACGGCATGATGGATGATGCCGGCTGCGCTGCCTCGACCCAAATCCTCGGATGCCCGCGGCCGAGGACGGCAGACGGCGGCACAGCCCTCCTTCGAGCTGCGGCTGTCAAAGTTGACACTCCTGACTCGGGTCGCTGACAACGACATCGCTGCCTCCCCAGATTACTCCCCATGGGCCCGTCTCAGGACGAAAAGTCTACTGGTGCTGGCATCCTGCGCCAGAGGCTTGTGGCGGTGTCAACAACATGGTTGGTGCGGGTGACAGGAGGTGGCATTAGTAATGCGCCACACCCCAGACCGTTGACAAGCCTCAGGAGGCCGGCAGGCGTCCCAGAGGGGATCATACCACCTCGCACGCCAACCGCGAAGTGATGGAAATAGATTGAATCTGAGTTGGCATCCCGTGAGGCTACTTTTTCAACGCGGGCTACGGTTCCCGGGCCCGGGGCCGTTCCCTGGAGCACACCTCACCCTCCCCCCCGGGACATATGCCTCTAACAGTGCGCTTCTCCTGAACAGGCGAACCGCGAAGGAGCGAGATACTTCACACGCCACTGCAGATTCTCACCGGGCTGTTTGTCATGCCTATCAAACACTAGCGAGAGGGTCGGAGACGGCAGGACGAGTCCGCTGTGGCAAACGGTTAGACCCCTTGGGCGGAAGTTTAACTGCATCAAGCCCTCCCTCCCTTGAGGGAGAACCATGGGTGAATCCCCGAATCAGGGCATAGGGCTCGAGTGGTTGGGCACCGGCCCGAGATGCTGGAAATTTTGGAACCTTTGTGAATATCGCGCGGAGGGACTAGCACCAACAGACGGCGGGGTTCCGCTGCCGTGTCAGGCGTGACATGATGTCGCGCAGGCCAATGACGGTGTTCTCGCGCGTCGCTACCATCGACACGTCGTGGGTGCACCGAGAGATCGCAATCAAATTTGATCATCACCGAGGCACACGGCGTCCTGCCCTCTCTTGGGAAGTAGAGAGAAGATCCGTACTCTATCGGAGACTGGGGCTGCATCCCAAGGATCGGGCCTCGCTCACGTCTCACCATATGGCTTCATTTGTTGCAAGGAAGTGGAAACCCACGCAGAACAATCAGCAAGGACGATGATCTCGCCAATCTCGGGCTCGGGGCATGCAGAACTCGCAGCTGTGGATGCTAGCGCAGACGCAGCAGAGGCACACCGTACATGGAATACCGACGAGCGGCGAATGAAGCGCTCAGGACTCGCCGGGCGCGCTCAAGATGCATGGTATGGGCACCTCAGCAACAGGTCAAGTATTGGACATCCGTGCGAACACAACAGCAGCGGTACAACGTTGCTGCTGATCTAGAGTCTTGGGTGCAAGAACCCGTCGCGAGATCGGGCTAAGCGTTCCGGCCGGGACGCAGAGGCCAGAAGGGGGGCAAGGCACAGAAAAAGGGGGGCCCTCGGAGGGAGATTTGACGGATGGCGGATGCCGTGACAAGCTCGAGGTGCTGCAGATGGGAATGTGTCGTCCGACAAAACTATCAGGAACTTTTTTTCTTGCGCGCGTCGAAGATCTTGGAACCGGAAACAGGGGCCCCCTTGGAGTCGGGGACGGAGCGACTCGACGACCAACTGGCAAGGAGCCAACGAACAGTCGCTCAGCACGTGGAGGCGGCAGGGTGACGGCGGACAGGGCGGACCCGACTAGTGCTTGTTGGGGAGAGAGTTGTGTCCAGCAGAGACGGAGGCGAGAGGACTGGTGTCGATGGCCGCGGGGTGCGCCTGTTCTGCCGTGGCCCATGTGCCTGGAGCCCAGTGGATAAAGAACATGCAGACGGCGTGATGTTTAGCTGCGCCGAGTAGAGTGCCGATAATGAGCGATAATATGCCAACTCAGGGCTAGTCAGAGAGGCACAGCGTCGATCCAGGACGGATCATATCATGGGAAGTAAAGTCGGCCGTCGAGTTGAAAAACCAAGGCAAATTAGCCGCCAGGCGGGTGGTCGAGCAGACGTGGGCACGGCTCGTCGCACGAGACCAGCAGTTGATTGCCATTAGCTCCCAGCACTTGTCATGCCGTGAACTGTCAGAGCCCTGGTCACGGGTCAGTATTGGGCGCTGTCTGCGAATCGTCGTCGAAGGGGTGGCTGGATTTCTTAGTCTCTGTCTCGCAGCATGAAGCATGGCTGCAGGCAGCCAGTGGTTCCTAACTTCCTCCGCTCGCCCCCCTCCCCAAGCAGCTGCGCGACGCCGAGGCCGAGGCTGGGATAGCGATAGGGAACTGAGAATAAGGACGAGGATGGGCCGTCGGGGAGGAGCGGCCCACGGAGACAAGTGGACTGTGGACAGGCGACGTCGGGCAGGCCAGCAGCGGATCCAGGGTCGAACGAGCGGATTCTCACGGCGACGACCTCCGACCTATCTGCTGGGACTCTGGTCGAAAAGCTGTCACATGGCCGGGCCTTGGCGACGGCGTCCCGGGGGGGTTGGACTGGAGACGGAATGAAGGGCAAAATGGGGCCCTCAAGTTTGAACCAGCTGCTGGTGGAGGAACCGAGGAGGGTGGTGAGTGGTGGATACAACGAGGAAATCGGACCTCGGATGCGGACCCACGGCCGGGCACGTTGTTTACCAAGCGGCATCATTTCCGTGTTGTCGTGATGATGGCAGGTTGAGGACTGAGATTGAGGTTCAGCCAAACTCCACGAGGCTGGTGCTGTACCGGTGCTGGTGCGGTGGCTCTCGACGACTACCGGCTATCTTACCTTGAGGAAGGCATGGGCCTGTCGGCATCGGTTCTGCTTGCCCGAGTGAGGCCAAAACCGCTCGTCGAAAAAGGACTGGAAGCCGCCAGAAAGAGCAAACTAAGCGCAGGTCCATCTAGCGCCAGGCCGAGGAAGGCAAGGGCCGTGAGGTTAAGGGCAGGAAGGGCATGAAGGGCACAGGTGGCGGTGCGCGCTCGACTCTCACCTGTTCCTGCCTGGGCTCCACCAGCCGACCGGCCGCTACTGGCTAGCCCGTCCCAATCAGGCAACCTGGTTGTGTCTAAATATAGCAGCAGGCAGCCACGAACCGGGGGTGGGCAAGGGCCAATCAGCGGTGGGCTGCCGGCCGCTTCTTGCCTTTTTCTTCGACCGCACAGTCCACAGGAACGTCCACAGGAACCACAGCTCTAATTCGAAGAAAAAAGAAGGAAGGGCCTCCCCCGGAGCAGCCTGGCGGGCTCGGCAAATCGGCTTTCTGCGCTGGGGACGGCGGGGCTAACCCAGTTGGGCCATTGCAGTTAGGGCAGGAGCACAGCGACAGCCGATGGAGGTCACGACCTCGACCACGACCACGACCACTCGACGCCTCTGGCACGTTACCTTACCTTGGGAAGGCGCGCCGCGACGAATGAGGCCAAGGGGCCGGGCAAAGATTCAATCGAGGCAGCTGAGACGGCTGTTGTCACCTTCACCACCTCGACTCGACTCCCTCGCCTTAGCGTCCGGCACAAGAGCCCTGCATCTCTCGAGGGGATGGAAAAAAGACGTCATCATGGGACGATGACCCAAGCATTTCTTACCTAACCTCCGACCTCTGCGGTGCCTCGGCGTCGAATTTGGCTCCTCGGCTTCGCTTCGCTTCGCTTCGCCTTTCTTCAGTCCAACCTGCGCTAGCGGCCGGCGGCCTTTCTCGTCGTTTCTCGGCGGCGACGATGTTGAGCCAACTGACAAAAGTGGCCGGGCTGGCACGGCACCGGACACCGTCACCGTCGCCTCGGGCGCATCATGCCAATATGCACAACATCATCGTCGACAACCCGGAAAGCGTCCAAGGAAGCACTCTACTACGGATACCGCCAGCAGAGAAGTAGCCGTACCAACGGCCAAAGTGATTCTCGAGACAGAAAAGAGCAGCCAACCACGGCCCACGACCGTTGCCACTCAGCGCAAGCCCACGCCCCCCGTCAATGGGCCTCCCTCTCCATTCCTCTGCTCCGCCAAGCGGTGGAACTCCGACGCCTCCCCTGCCGATTGTGCCCGGTGTGCCGTCGAAAGCGCGGTGGAGACGGTCGGCCCTGCATTTTCCAGAAGCCCAGCCGCCCAGCAGACCTGCCACCAATTTGCACCACAATTAACGATAAAGCCCGCCGCCGACGGGCGATGGGGACGTGAGGGAAATTCGCACAGTTCGGCCGTTCCCCCTGCAGCCCTGGACCCTGCCTGAGCAGCAAAGATGCCACTGTCGTGGACCCGGCCGGCAAGGAACGACGACGAGGTTTGGTCTGCCAGCCTCTCGGCCGATTGATTGGCTTGCGTCTTGACTGACACTTGTCGGTGGCCGCCAAAAATCCCCCAGGGCAGGGCTGTCAGACGAAGCCTATCCCCTCCCCGGCCCAGGCTCGCAGCGGATAAACTACCCTCATCAGCAAAAGTGCACCGCAGAGTCGCATCTTCTCCGCACCGAGGAATTGTTCTCGACGCGGAGCAAGCCTTGGAGACCCTGGCCAACAGCCTTGGTCGAACGAATGAAGGCCCGGGGTTCACGGGTCATGCGCCATGTCAACAAATCATGATTGGCATCGCTGTGCATGCGTCCGCCGCGTCTGTGGCTGATCAGTTCATGTCACCAAATCTGCACCCGCTGTAGACGAGACCTGCGCTTACGCGTTAGCTCGACAATGCATTTTGCCCTTTCACCGCCTCCGGTCCATCAAGCAAGGCTCTACTGAATGCCGACGCCAGCTTGGTTCTGTTGTGCAGCGGGCCTGCTGGGGACAAACATAAGCCCGAGGCTCCGCTAGTTCTGTGGCGAACTGAAGCACCCACAGACCTGAGGACGAGGCTCGCGGTCTCCGGGCAGCCGCACTTGGGATCATCGCAAGTCCACAGACTGATGAACGGTCGGTCGGTGGTGTCGGCAAAATTTTGTGGGAGACGGCGCGACTGATTGTCGAGCAGATCTCTCGCCTGGGACCCCCCATGCATGCATCTCCTCACCGCGTCCGGCCGCGGCGGCTCGCACAACGTCCAACGTACATATGCGGGTCAATGATGCGCACAGGGTTTCCCTCTGCCCAGTCGCAAGCGCAGCCAATGATAGCCGACGGTCGCATGCCTTTTCCAGAGCACACAGCGATCAGCCCGCGCTGAAATTTCAACCATTTTCGCCGTCACGGCCGCGGTGGAGACATGTCAGATCAGCTATCTGCAGGGCCGATTTGGATTTCAACCCGTCCGCCTCTAGTTGAGACTTTGACACGTCCCGAGCGAGGTCAGCGTGGGCAGCTTCCTTGCGCCCAAATCAAACCCGCCGCCCGCCGTCGATCAATGAGAAACCGTCCGGAGACGGAGCGAGCGGCGTGGCCTAGTCATCGCCGCCGCCGCCGCCGTCGCGCAGGCAGCAAGCAGCATAGCACGCGACGACCAAACACTATGCATTATCGGTCCAAGGGCAGTGTGCTATGGAACGTTGCGTCTCTCTCAGCCACGGCCTATTGTGGACTGCGCGCATGACGATGCTGACGGTACCGAGAGCGAGAAACAAATTGTGGTCCCTGTCCAGCAAATGCCGTTATCCAAAAGGACCCTGAGAGATACGCCGCAATCATTGAACTTTCCCGGTGACCGAAGGAACTTATGCGTCAAAGTCCGCGGTGAATTCGACCGAGTTCTCGTGAAAGAAGGTTATTCAAGAATAGAAACCCACCTTGCCCTATCCGGCAAGGCGGTAATGACCTCGACCCTACTCTGCATGGATAATGGCTTGAGGCACGCATCTCAGAGCCTCAGGCTGCATGGCGTCACCCGCCGGCCAATCGACTGAGACACACAGCGACCTACAGTCGTTGGGCAAGGCAAGGTGAGAGGGAAAAAAAAGTATCGTGACGCGATGCTGCTCACAGCCACTCCGTATAGACCGCCTGACACCGACGGGCCGAGAAGCGACTGTTGATGTCAGAACGATGCAGCTCTCAGCTGCCTCCGCCGCCGACCTTTGCATGTTCATGCCGTTCCTGCATTAAGGCATCGACAACGGACGAGGATGAGACTCGACTCGAGTCTAGGATCGGCACCTCACGTCCGAATACGCTCTTGTTTGCAATATCCCGTCGCGACTTGTTTGTTCCGCCCTAGAGGGCTCCGTTCCCCAGCCTCGAAATAGGGCGCATCCACCCGTGATACATCGTCGGAATATTATCATCTCTTCACACCGCTGCTGGGCAACAAATGACTGGAGTCCATGTCAAATGTTTGGTGCGCTGTCCATGACGCCCAGCGTTATGAAAGGGCATCCCTGACATATTGACAGGGTGGGCAGGGGCGTGCCCGTCGGGGCGGTCAGGCACAAAGAAGAGGAGGACCTCACGCGGGTCAGAAACCAGGCGGCCCTTACGCGCGCTGGACGTCACAACAGCCACCACTTGCCAGCAGACAGGGGACAGTGATTCGCCGGTGCAGCGCTAGCTCCGGTAGCACCAGCTGCCTCGTGGATTATGATGGGCATCTGAGATGACAATCTGGTCGACGATTCGGGAAATCTGGTGGTGACGAGCTCCCGTTCGCGTCAGTCGCTCCCAGGGCTGGAAAAGAAGCACATGGGTATGATACCCTGGCCCGCGAGGCCAAAAATGGACACGAGAAACTGTTGTTTCAGCCAACCAGAGTCAGAAAGGAGCCCTGCAACTCCGATCTCCCAACCCCTTGCAGAATGCTGGGAGGCATGTTCAAACAAGACCGAGGCCAAGAGACCCTGGAAAGCAGCGACCGGTTGCCGAACCCCGGCGCGGCGGAACGTTGGACGGGGGCCTGGCTGAGAGGCTTCGGAGGAAATGCAACGAGACCTCGGGAGAGACAGAGATCCCCCAAGAAGTTTCGTTCTATTCGAGACGACGAGCGAAAGCATCACATCTTGTTTTGCTGGGGGGATCGAATTTAACGTTTTTTTGTCTTTGAATTAGCATTCTCCACCGTCCGACCATGCTCTGACTCGCCGCACGATGCACCCGCGTCCCAGGCGACAGGGCAAAGCTGCGCTAACGAACCCACCGGTGACCGAGGTGAAGCTCCCAGACGCGATGGGCCAGCATCGTGAGTATTTTTTCTTCTTTTCTCTGTCCTTTTCGCAGAGGCTTTGGCAGCGGGCGAAAGAGGGGGGGAGGGGGGTTTCTCCAACGGAACATGACAGAGCAGCAACGGCCTCAAACCTTGGCCTCGAGATCTGACCAGACGACCTCCAAGGTTCGCGCGCATCTCGGCTGCCTCCGGCAGTCAACTCGAGTGTATCGGATTACTGCCGAAGGGGGGATCTCAGCCCCTAGATGCAAAAAAATCTGGCATAAGCGATACGGACGGGCACTGCTGACGTTGCGGACTCCCGCCAGGGCTGTCTAGGATGGCACGCGAGTCGGAGAAATAACAAAGGGAGATGACAAGCCCCCAACTGTCGCACGGGAAGTCGTTGCGTGCCGTGTCATTGACTCAGCAGTAGAAAAGCACAAACCACAGGCTCTCTGGATGGGTTGTTTTGGCAGCGGCAACAGTAGATCCATACCGTGGACGGTGGAGCTCAAGAGTTGCCAGTCCCTGCCAACGACAACCAGGTCCTGGGAGGGAACTTGTGCGAGTGCTGTGGTTCGAAAGCTCGGACGCCATGACCGCGGCCCATGGGCAGAGGCTTGAAACCATGTCTTGAATGGCCGTCAGGTTCCTCTGCCTGATGCAACCCGGTTGGTAGCCGGCCGTTTCTGGTGTCGCGGGTTTGGTCTCGGAGAGCTCTTGCACCAGTGGCTACTCGCAGAATGGAGCCTCGCCTTCAGGACGGTCTCCACCAGCTGGGCTGCTGGCATGCTGGGCGCCCTCAGTTCTCGTTGCCGCCGCACCGCGCTCTCCCTCCTTTCGGTCTAGCCTGCCACGGGGCAAGGCCCGCATGGGTGATGGGACGCCCAGGGGGAGAGGCGCGCACGGATGCCCATGATCCATGACCGCATAACGTTCGCTGGTCCTTTCTAGTGGATTGCAAATGGGAACAGGGTCCTTCCTCATCCGGACGAGATGGGAAAGGCTGGCTCTCTACACTACACTAACACTACAGACAGGGGCCGGGGCGGGGCAGCAGCCGCGAGGGTTGAGCTTCTGTCCTCCAAGGTTGTGGCATGACGAGGACCTTCAACTCTGTTATTTGGGGCGTTCTGGACGCCGACAGCAGCCTTCACAGGCACGGCAAGAGGGGACTGCGGCCGAGACGATGGTGGCAGAGGCGGTCAGAGGAGTCGTCATCCGAGTTGAGACGATTGCGTGTGCGACTTCGGAAGGATCGAGTTTCCGTCGACACGGTTCGGAATACAAGCAATGCAGCCAGAGAGGAACGCCCGCTGTACGGCGTACGGGATAGCGTACAGTGGACAGAGAGCTGATGCACGCAACTCTCTGCAAACCCATGTCGCGGAGGCTATTTGTTGGACCCCAGTGCTAGGGCCGCCCAGTTGGGGTCATAGGGCGGGCGGGCGACGCAGCAGCGAGCACAAAGTCGGGTGTCGTTGGGGATGGAGCGGGCCACTCGCTGTGGGCGCACACACGGAGAGAACCGCTTCAGGTGCAGCGATGGGCCAAGGTGACGGGACCTTTGTGTAGGGTTCTGGCGACGATGCTGCATGTCACCACACCAGCAGACGCAGAAGCAAGCCGGGGGGCGGCGAGACGAGGACGAACCTGTCCACATGACGATGTCGCTCTCCAGGTCGGGCCCTGACCGAACACCGGCTGCAGTAACCTACCAGCCTCATTGCCTTGGACCTTCGAGGGACAAGACAGAGGCACCCTTTCAGCCCTTCCCGGGGGGGAGACTGGTGACTGACTGGCCGGATCGGATGCAGACCGAGGGGGCCGTCAATGACGATTGCCGATGCAATGGATTGTTACTCTGGGCGGCGGTGCTCAGTCCAACTCGTCTCTGGCCGCCGCATGCTGTTCTGTTCTCATGCTATTACCTTACTATGCGGTAGGGTAGGGTCCCGCAACTCTGTTGTCGGGGCGCTATTACCTAAGGCTGGGCAAGCAGACGGCGGTGGTCGACCGAACAAGGTCTGTTGGAGATGACCTTAGTCACAGCTTGACAAGAGAGGCCCATCCGAGAGAGGGGCCGCGGAGAGATTCGCACCCGCAGAACGCAGGCTCGAAGCTTCCTATGCCGCTATGGAGATGCCATGTTGGGTTTTTGGAGTCTACTGCCCCTTAATTCTCGCCGTCAAATCGACTTTGTTGCCTCCCGCCCCATATCAGAGTTGGGCGACAGTTGGGACGGACGGAAAAAGCAGCGGATGAGGCTGCCGCCCG
The DNA here is from genome assembly GCA_025962755.1 of Colletotrichum tropicicola. NCBI lineage: Eukaryota > Fungi > Ascomycota > Sordariomycetes > Glomerellales > Glomerellaceae > Colletotrichum > Colletotrichum tropicicola. Next base: position 46,733 of record JAOWMA010000048.1, read on the forward strand.
GGCCCTGATCTGACGGGACCGCAGTAGGGCGGCATCCATGGTCTTTTGATTGCCTTTGGCTGAAGCATGTCACAGGGACCGCATGAAGGTGACGCTGGCTGGGCCGGGTGGTTGTTTGGGACTGGAGGGCGAGTGGTGCTCTGTCATCCGCTGAATGGACGACTGGCCAGTTGCACGAAAGAGAAGCACGAGCAATGTTTGCATGAGTAGGCGCAGGGGCGGACGGACAAGACAGCACGATGGGATGGGATGGCAACGGCACCCATGCCTATGACTGGCTCGGCATGGCACAGTCACCGGCACAGACAGAGGCACAGACGGGCAGAGATGCAATGCTCGCTGGCTGGTGATTGCTTCGCCTCGATCGTGTCGGGCTAGCTTCCCTGCCGACAGCGTGGGATTGGACTGGATGAGGACAAGATTGACCGTTGCCGCTGCCCCCTATTCTCCGACTCCGGGGGGCGCTCTTTCAGCTTCCCGGCGGCGGGCAGCAAGCGAGGAATCGAGAATAGAAGCTATACGGAGCAGCATGGCATGGCATGGCATCAGCGGCGCGATGCGGTGATGCGATGATGGGTCGGTAGCGGGGAGAGCGAAGGTAACGAGGCCATGCCACAACGAGACAAGCCAGCGAACGCAGCCGCGAGACCAGCCAGCGGCAGCGGCAGCGGCAGTGGCAGCGGCATCAGCAGCAGCAGCAGCCAGCAGCAGCCAGCATCACAGGCCCGGCGGCGGCGGACAGCACTGACGGCGCCAGGGGGGGCGATCTCGTGGCGGGGGCAGAGAGGTAACAGAGGCAACGGTGCCCTGTGGACGGACGGACGGGCAGGCGGCCGGCCACCTCACGCATGGCTAGCTGCGAAGGGCATAGCAGAGGAACGCGCTAGAAAGTGGCCGGAGAGCAAAAGAGTCGATGAAGCTGGCTGCTGCTTGTTGAGGCGCAGCACCACACCAAGGGAAGCAGTCTCTTGAGTGGCCGGCTCGCTTAGAATGCGATTTCACACGGAGTGGGTGCGAGGAGTCGAGAGGCGTGAAGGGAGGTACCCAAGGTACCTTATCCATCCGTACGTGGGAATTTGAAATGGGCTGGACACAGGGCAGCGAGGGTATTCGGACAGGTCGCCAGTCCCGACGGGGCCTAGACGCCGCAGAGACGTGGGGAGAAAGGTCTCTCGAGGGTGGAGGGTGGAGGGAGGTGTGGTGAGGCAGCCGCTTTCTAACAGTCCTTTCTCTCTCTCTGTCTCTTCAGTCTCTCTCTCTCTCGCTCGTCAGTCCGTCAGTCAGTCCGTCAGAGTCGGTCCATCATTGTCCCCGCTGGGAGTGGTGGCTCTTCGCCCCGGGCCCCCCCGGCCTCTCCCTCCCTCTGCGTTACCTTGGCCTTTTTGCTCGCGGCCGTCTTTGGTTGGGGCCCAAGAAGGCGGCTCACCCACGGGAGGAGGGGCCAGGTTTATTTTTAATCCTGCCTCTCTTTTTTGGGTTGAGCTGGGCCGGGCGGATGAACGGGGATGTGCGGTGGGCGGGCAGCAAGCAGCAGCATGTCTAAGTTATGCCGCCATTCCAGATGGGATGTGCAGCGTCGACACCACCTCGACGCATTAAAGCACACACGTATTCGTACACACACTGCGAATGCACACGCCTATCTACGCCGGACAAGTACACTTGTACACACCTACACGCCTTACTACTGCCACCCATACGTAGCCAAGTCACCAGTCTACAAACACGTTACCTTCCATTGTCAGCTTGTCTGATCACTCAGGTATGTGTCCCCCCCCCTCTGGCCGAAGCATGCCCATGATCCCTGCTCATATCAGCGTGCGCCTCCCAGCCAGCACCATCACCATCACCATCGCCAGCAGCAGCATCACGATTCCTTGTCCCTCGCTCCGGGCCAGTGTGTCATATCCCCCGCGCCCGCGCCCGCAACCCTGTCTGCTCCAGCTGGCAGGTTGAATCTGTCATTGCTGTACTGCTGTACTGCTGCGCTCCTCTGCCCAGTGCGTGCGTGCGTGCATGCTTGCTTAAAAGCGAGAGGCCCGAGTTAGTAATCCCATCCCTAACCCGGTCCATACGGTACGGTACGGTACGTACGGAGCATACCCAGCACCGATCCCAGCACGGGCGGCCCCTCCCCTCCACAGCCCACAACTGCACCCTGTCGGCTCTCCTCGACGCCTTAACCCCCGGGGGGGAGGACCAGACACGCCTGTCCTGTCCTGTCCTGTCCTGTCCAGTCCTGTCCCACAGCACCGCTGCTGGTGGCTGCCCTCCTGCCTCTGTCATCCGCTGTCTCCTGTCCCGTCTCGTGCACTTGCACTTGCACTTGCACTGGCACTGGCACTGCACGGCACAGCTTTTTTTCTCCTTGCTTTTCTTTTCTCCTCCTCCTCCCCCCCCCCCCCCCACCCCTGGCCTTGCGCCCACCGGGCTGTCCCCGTCTTTCCCACCCGGCGGCTCTGTCTTACCCGATTAGGCCGCACCTGGTGTGGCACCTGCACCTGCACCTTGACCCGTGTGTGTCGCCCTCTGGCGCAGCACGCAGCCTGTGCCGTTCTCTGTTCTCTGTTCTGTGTGCCTGTGCCTGTGCCTGTGCCTGTGCCTGTGCCAGTCATCCGCCGACGCCCCCCCCCTCTCCTGCACCTGCCGCCGTCTCTTCTTGGAGACATGGAATTATTTAACTGATTCCGTCCCCCAACCGTCCACCACCGCCTCTCCTGCCTCCCCCTCTCAGCCTACATCACAACACCAGAATATCCATCAGCCTCGTTGAGCTGCTCGCGCTGCCTCAACCACATTCGCTTTTTCCTAACTCTTCACTCTAGGAAGTCCTCGCGGCTCCTGTCATTCGCTTTTGCGCTTCTGTTTTTTTCCACCTTCCGCCAATCCTCGCCCATCCTCCCTCAAAGTCGCCCTCCCACCAACCAACCAACCAACCAGCCAAACCAACCTTTTTCCCACCAGATACTCGAGAGAGAGGACAAGGAAAAGAACCGAACTACAACTCCCACTAGACCAGATCAATCTTCCAGCTTGAGCTTGAACCCGCGCCCTGTCTTCCCCCCCGGCACCCGCGAAGCAACATCGTCAACCCTGGTCACCGCTAGCCGCCTCAACACATCTCTTGGGACACGCTAGTCAGAATCGCCCCGCCCTCCGCAGCTCGGCTTATAACCAGCAGATGCTTCTCAACTGAACACCGGTCTTTTGATCAACCACACTCGCTTTACGGAACAGAAAAAGAGGATTCGGAGACGGATTTTGGGGAAACCGCAGAAACCCGCCCACCCACGATCGCTACCAGTATCAGGAACCCGGGAAACGCACAGCAGAAACAGCTGCTCTGAGGAGAAGAGAAGACGAGAAGAAGAAGAAGAGGACCAAAGCAAGAGGAAGGAACCCGTCAAGAGCCCCGTCACCGAGCATTGCGGCATTCTTTGCAATTTTTTGGTCAACATCCTCCACCAACCAACCACCTGACCAGGCTTCTGCCAGTCGCTTACACATCCAAACGACTCATCCTCTTTGGATCGTCGTCTGCCTCAACTCACACCCGCAGTACAAGGTCGGTCTTGGGACCCAGCTTCACACTCCCCAGTGACCACACTACACTCGCTTCTCACACGGTCACCCAGCCGTGTGTCTCCATGTTGGTTGCCCTCCTCCCACAGCCGTGCCGTGCCGTGACTGACAACCTCAGTTCTTTCGTTCAAATCTCCGAGCTCACAATGGCCGGTCCCGGTGGTGGTCCTCCCCGCCGCAGTCACACCAAGTCCCGCAAAGGCTGTGACACCTGCAAGCGCCGCCACATCAGATGTGATGAGAACTTCCCCCAGTGGTATGTTACTCCTCCGGTCGTGCTCACGAGACCCTCGCTCACATCAACGTCAGCCGCAACTGCACCAAGCACAAGATTCGCTGCCCCTACAACGACATGCCCGTTCCTGAGGACAGGTCGACGACGCCAGACAAGCCCGATCTCATGTGGACCCCCGAGATCGAGGCAGCAATCGAGCAGTGGCAACGGACCGGAATCTTCCCCTTTCCCAACCTCAACATCTACCCCCCGCCGAATCCTCAGTACCTCTCGGTCGAGGACCTCAGGTTGATCTACCACGTAGCATCAATCTGCGATGAGCTGGCCGCCTTCGACGCCAACGGCTTCACCCTCTGGACCCGCCAGATCCCAACGTGAGTTTGTCAGAGCAGAGCCTGCCCTCGGACCATGCTAATCTAAAATAGCATCATCAAAATTGGAGCACTGAACGGTTATGTCATGCACGCCCTCCTGGCCTTCTCGGCCATGCACATTGCCTTCCTCACCGACTGCCCCCTGGTCGGCAACATGGCATACGAGCACCGCGGCGTCGCCCTCAAGGGCCTGCAGGAGGCTATTGGGACTTTCAACCGCGAGACGTCGGACGCCGTCTTGGCGGCCTCGCTGGTGCTGTCGTGGCAAGCCACGGACTGGTAGGCAATATTCTGCAGCCAGCCGTTCCACCGAATCGCGCTAACTGACGCTGAACAGGCGAAGCTGGACCCAGCTCATGCAAGGTACCTCTTCGGTAAGTTGACACCACGCACGCAGCGCTGCGACGCTCGACCAGGCACGGCTAACCCCCCATCTTTTAGGTCATCGAAGCCATGGATCCCTGGAAGCACGAGTCCCAGTTTGGCGACTTCATTGCCGAGAGCTGCACCTTCCCAACCGCGCCCGCCTCCCCCAGCCCGGATCACAAGCCGAGCCAACCACGCAAGGAGGACATCGACGCCTTCACCAAGACGCTGCAGCAGCTGCAAAAGGTCGAGGCCCACCTCAAGCACAACAAGGAGGACACCAAGTCGATCCAGCAGTTGATCAGCTTCCTCAAGGGCGCCCGCAAGGTCAACACCGGTCTGTCCGTCTCCCAGCAGTTCGAGCGCCTCCGCCCCCTGCGCACATGGCTCTTCTGGCTGCCCGTCATGTACCTCAAGCAGACGGGCGGTTCGCCGAGCGCCCTCGTCATCATCGCCCACTACTACACGGTGGCCCTGGTGACGGAGCGTCTGTTCCCCGATATTGGCGCCGCCTACTTTGGCAGCCTGTCCATTGGCCCCGTCGAGGAGATTGCCCGCCGCCTGCTGTCCATCAACATCTCTGGCAGCCTCGACGGTGACCTGCAGACGCCGCTCACGCTCATGGAGTACCCCATCGACACGGTCAACGAGTTCCGCAACCGCATGGGTTGGACTCAGCCCGCGCGCACGCCGTCGTTCCCGCAGTTCAATCCGCCCAACTTTTACATGAGCGAGCCCGTCCCGCTGCCGCCCGTGAGCGACTCGTACCTGCCCTACGGCCAGAACCCGGCTTTCAGCTACAGCACCGAGTCTTTGCAGATGCTCAACGCCGAGTCCGCGGCGCCGCCGCCGAACAACATCTCTCCGCTGGTGCTGTCGTCGCCGTTTGTCAACTCGCAGTACCTCAACATCCCGAGCCCCAACTACGGCGGCTACAGCCCGGCGTCGTCTACCTTTGAGGGCTCCGTCGTCTACAGCGACACGGAAGACTACAACTCGTACGATAACTACGACATGAGCGGAATGCCCGCGGTCAACAACAATCTTGGCGTCGGGTTCGTCTCTCCCATCCAGTCCGTGTGGATCTAGACAGGTCCTGCCCTCTCCTCATGGCACCCTCGATAACCACTACGGCCCAACAATATGTCGCTTGGAAAGAACTCCGGATTGACCGCCGCCCAGGATGCCAACCACACCGACATATCCGCCGCCCGAGGATCAGCACCTCCTGGCATCTTCGCTACACCCCGTGCCCCCATCTCCGTTCCTCCATCCTGAACAGTTCGGCATGCTCCCTCTCCCCGAGTCTCCCGTACCCCCCACCCTGCCCCTGGCACGACACCGGCACACACCGTCGTCCTCCGTCGCGGGGGAGTCGCCGCGGTCCGTCAGCGCGCCGTTCCCGCCCCGGAACCAATGGCTGCCTTCGACGCCAGCTGTTCAGTTCAAGACCGAGAAGGGTAAGGGGCGAGAGCCATAGCTCCGCCTCCTCCCTCCGTCTCGACCAGTTCTTTTTCAACACCATCGCTTGGGACCCTTGATTTCGAAACACCTTTAATACCTGCTTCTGCACCGACACAGACGCCAATGTACACCACACTCATTTGACGCACAAACCCGGCCGGTTCGGAGCCCGAGCTAGTCTCGACGCCGTACCACCACGACATTCCTTTTTGCACCAACTACATACGACCCGACGGCTCTGACACCGCCATTAATCTACGACACACGCTCCTTGCTAATTCTCGACGATACCCCCCACAACACACCAAATTTAGACGTTCCTTACTACGGCATCGGATGATACCCCACTGCATCACACTCCTTATCATGACGTTACGATCCACCAAAAAGCATTCGGGCATAGAAGGGGAAGGGAAGAAAAAGAAGACACTCCTTACGGATTACATTGGCCACAATCCAAAATGCATAGCGACTGTTTCCGTGTTCGACGCACAACACACACAACCACCTCGGCGTTTTACGGGACCAAACAAGGGATTTAGTGGTGACTCGAAACCACAACTGCATTGGACGGCGTTTTTGAAATGATTTTTATTTAAAGTACCTGTACGAGGCAGGCTTGCCTCGCCGGACTGTGCGCACTATCGAGTTGAAAATGTTTTGGATTTAATGATTTTTGCAGCGTAGGATTGATACACACTGCGGATGAGTTGGATTGTAATGAGTACGTAGCTCGCCCCTAGAAGGGCCGTGTGGACGGAAAGAATACATCGAGTTGACGACGCGCAAAACCTTTGTTTCTTTGCCCGTGACTATGGCGTGTCCAGCTAGCTGGGTCTCTCGTTGCTTTTGCCAGGTCGGCCTGTGACTTTGTATGAATGTCCCTGCTCCATCTCAGCCGTGCTGGGGTGTCGTCGTTTCTTTTGCCGCTGCTCTTGTGTGTCCTGATCTGGGTAGGTAGACGCGCCAAGCGGAGCCAAGTCTCGACTGCCACGTTGGGAGATCTGCTACAGGGTCTAGCGTCGCAAAGCCTCTCTCAACGTGCTTGCTTTTCTCAGACATTGGGGGGTGGCGGGCGGTCGAGGTGTTTAGCACATGATCGACCGAGACGGCGCTGGGAGAGAGACAGGGACACACAGAGACGAAGAGAGGCGAGGCAAGTCCAGGCGGGAGGAGCTGAACCCTGGTATCTGGTCAGTGAGGTATATGCTGGGGACCTGATTGCAACAGAAACGAAACCATGGTATAGCGCGCGCGCGCGGCCGGGGTTGGCGGTAGTGGGTGAGGGAGTGAGGAAGGATAAGACGGAGGGGCGGCGCCGGTGCTGATTTACACGGGGTGATTTGAAATTCCATGTTCCTCCGTGCCATCGACGTTGTCTTTGTGCCTTTTTTTTTCTTCCTCCCCCCATCTTGTCTCCTGTTTCGTTTCGTTTCGTTTTTTACTCGGCGAGACCTTTTGAATGAGAGATACTTGCTACATCACATCCATACACGATGGTGTTCGCTGTCGACCTTGACTCGGGGTGATGATGACGATGATGGCATGGCGGTGAGAGCCCACCATTCTGGGTTCGTTCCGAGACTCATCACGAAATAGCCAAGCCCGCTCACATCAAGACAAACACTGCAGCCTAACTCCGTCCATTCCAGCCCCGTGGGGCGTTGGCGTACCCTATGCTAAGCTATCTACCCTATCTACCTATCTACGACCAAGTCCAGTTGCATCATGACGCCGTCCCGGCCGTGTTCAACTCTCGTTTTCATCCGCTGCTGCTACTCCGGGTGAGCATCCCCATTACCGATCCGCCCCCTTTACCAAAGCATATCTCATCTTGGTTGCTGACTCCCCCCCCATTCATATGATGCTGGCTCCGTCGGTTATGCTTAAAAAAGAAGATGAAGAAGAAACGTTCCCTCCGGTCTCCCAATCACTCGTCAGAGAAACAAAAAAGCCAGCTCGGCATGGTTCACGTCGCAACTCCATCATATTCTTTCTTTCGTTGTGCTGTGTCTTTCTTTCTTGCTGCCCAATTACAAGCCTTTTTTTTTCGCTCCCTTGATATGTTCAGCCTCTCTCAAAAAGCGTCATCATCACTCATTCGTAAAGGACGCCGTTGTGGTATTTTCCTCCCCAGGTCATATCATGAAAGCTCGCTCAGAAAAGGGCCCTTTTTTCGGTTTTTGTTTGCTGCTCGGCATGCACCATCCGTTATGCTGAGTAGTATTGCCGGAGTGCCTGCTGGTCCTGCGGTTGCATCTGGTTCACAAAGTCGTTGAACTGCGGAATCAATTGCCGGTAAATGTTGATTGCCTGGCACTGATTAGCTGTGGACTGTGGTAGGTTTCATTCTTGGGACTTACCTTTTGGAAGTGCTCATGCAGCTCTTGCTTGATCGGGCTCTTCAGGTTGATATCTCTGTACCGTGCGATGGCAACAAAGAACTGAGGCAAGGCCTTTTCCATTGCCTGGGGGTTCTGGCCAACGACCAAGGTGAACCCCTTGAAGGCGGTGGCCTTCTCTTCAAGGAACTCAACATGCTCCATGGCTGTGAGGAAGTCCTCAGCAAATGTTGGGAGCAGAGGGGCGAGGGTCTCAGAGTTGTGCAGGCCCATGCGGCCGAGCGCGATAGCTGCATTCTCACTGACAGCAGCCTGGACACCGGGGTTGGAAATGATTTCGACCAACCGCTGCAGGAGCTCAGGCACAAAAGGGACGATATTCTTGCTGTTGGACATGACAATCTCGCCAGCCGACCAGCAGGCGTTGTTAACGACGCTAAAGCCACTATCAATCTCTTCGTCGAGAATGTTGTCGAGATCCAGCTGCTTCAGAAGTATAGGGAATATCGAGGGCAAGTGGTTCTCAAGCTGGGGCAAGACATATCTCGCGCAGTCACCCAGAAGAGCATACGCTGATTGCCGGACATCGTCCTGAGGGTCCTCCAGACAAAAGCTGAGCAGCTCAAAGAAGGATCCCTCAGAGCTCCGCACCAGCTCCTGCTTCTTCGCCTCGTCCAGGGACTGGATGATGGCGCTCAAAAGGTCGAGACTCGTAACGAGGAAATCCTTGTCGGGGGACTCGAGGGCGGGGTTGTTGGTGGCCTGCAGGCTCTGCTCGAGGTTGACGTGAATGATGTTGACGCATCTGGTAAAGATGGGCTGCGCGTAGGGCGTAAAGGCAGATCCCAGCGCCATGGCCACGTACGACAAACACTCCAGCAGGGGAAACAGCTCGCGCGAGTCGTCGCTGACCTTTTGGTAGCGGTCGATGAGCGCGGGCATCAGCAGGTTCATCGCGTCCGGCTGGGCAATGACGGGGCCAATGTTTTCCGCCAGGGTCTGCACGCAGTCGTATAGGATGTACATGTTTCTGTCCTTGTACCTGGCGAAGCACTGCACGAACTGCTGCAGGATCGGGATGCAGTAGGGCTCGAGAACCTTGCCGGACTTTTCCTCCAGGTTAGCAAAAGCAGAGGCGGCGGCCTCTTGGACTTTCTTGTTCTTGTCGAGCATCTTGCGCAGAATGCCGTCCATCATAGGCTCGAAGTAGGTGGCCTTCTGGTTGGGGTCCTGCAGGTTGGCGGCCCACTGCGAGTAGCGGCCAAGCGTCCAGCAGGTGATTTGCCTGACGATGGGCTCATTGTCTTGGAGCAGCGAGAGGAGGTAGGGAACGAGCTCCGGGAGGTGCGGGGTGACGGCGTTGATGGTGCCCTCGGCGACGGCACCAAGGGCGAGCACGGCGGCTTCCCTGTACTGCCACTCCTCGTGCTTGAGGTTGCTCGTCAGGTACGGCAGGATGGCAGTGAAGACGGGGTCGGCAAAGTCCCTGGCAAAGACGTCGAGGGCGGCGGCGGAGCACTTGCGGATGGTCCAGCGCTCGTCGGGGTTCTCGTCGCCGTCGTCGAGCTCGTCAATCTCGCCCTCCTCCAGGTCGTCGTCCATGCTCGCGAGCTTCTCGTAGGCGTTGCCGTTCTGGGCGGGATCGGCCGAGGCCTCGCCCCCGTTGACATTGGCGGTGCGGGCCGCTGACTTCTTGGCAAAGGTCGGCTTGATGTCCTGCTCCCGGTCCTCCTCGTCCTCGTCGTCGGACGCGCCGCCGAGCAGGGCGATATCCTCCCCGGTGTACACCATGCACTCCAACAGCACGGGGATGATCTTGTCGAGGTAGGGGGTCAGGGAGCGCCACAGGTCGTCGTGCTCGCCCACGGCCAGCCAGAACTCGGCGGCCTCGCAGGCAAGGTCCTCGTCGTCGCTCTTTTGCTGGGTGATGATGTAGTCGACGAGGCCGGCGATGTGGGGCTGCAGCTTGTCGGGGCGGGTCTCGACGAGCTGGACGAAAGCGTGGCAGACCTGGCGGCGCACGTCGGGGTTCTGGTCGCCGGCCAGCACGAAGAGGTGGGACAGCAGGCTGTCGATGTTGTTGAGCATGGCCTGGGACTTGCGCGGGGTGAAGACGTTGATGGCGGTCAGGGCCTGGGCGCGGACCTTGGGCAGCTGGCTCTTGGTGGCCTCGATGAACTTGGGGAGCAAAAAGTTGAGGGGCCGCTGGCCGTTGTGCTCGCGCTCGAGGACCTTGACGTTGTCCTCGCAGATCTTGGCCATGGCGGACATGGCGCCCTCCTGGGCCTCGTTGGAGACCTGGCCGTTCTCGTTGGAGATGAGGCCGAGGAGCTGGGGCAGCAGCTCGGGCCAGCTCATGAGGCCGCCTCTCCTAATGATCTCGGTCGCGATGTTGCCGGCGTAGTTGCGGATCTGGGAGTTCTTGTCCTGGATGCCCATGGGGACGGCCATCTTGATGAGGGCCAGGCTGGAGTCGGGGATCTGCTTGTAGCTGGTGCGGGCGTTGTTCTTGAGCATGATGGCGGCGGCGGAGCGCACCAGGTGGTAGTCTTCAGCGGAGCATTGCAGGCCAGCGGGAGGCTCGGGGCTAGAGAAGAGATATGCGAGGTAGTTGTTGATGTCGGGGGAGGCCTTGGCCTGGGAGAGCATCTGCGCATCAATGGGGGTCAGCAAGGGGCGGCGGGCTGCGTTCGCCGGGTGGCGGGAGGAGGCTCACCAGCTCTGCCTGCTTCTGCGCGTTCTTGTCGAAGCCGCTCAGCGAGTCCTTGAGGCAAGCGGCGAGCTGGCTCAAGGACTCCGGGGCCGGCTGCCAGGCCATGACTGGCGCCGATCGGAGGCGGGGAAGAAGAGGGAATCAAAGGGACGGTGGAAGAGGTCGGGAATCGGAGGGCGGTCCGGCGACGCGATGGCGTGGTGTGTGTCGGTCGATCGGGTTGTGAGAGAGCACGGCGGAAGGGCAGAGAGGGGCAGTCGTCGAAGTTGTTTGCCCACGACGCAGACGCAGACGCAGACGCAGAACGAGACGTAGACGCAGACACAGACACAGACCTGCGGACGGCACAGCACAAGCACGAGCACGGCGGGCACGCTGAGAGAGAGGGCAGCGGCAGTGGCAGTGGCAGTGGCAGTGGCAGTGGGCGTCGACGTTGGCGGCGGGCTGGCGAATGGTGGGGTCACCCTGTCAGCTTTTTTTTCGCGATGACTGTGGTGCGGCGGAGTAGCGGGTAAGGAAAGGCCCTGGAGAGCGCCTGCAGAGCCCACTGCACCACGCAGTGCCTCTGCGGCGCTATTGGGCCAGACGCTGCGGACAGCCCAGGGCAGGCCAGTGTCGCAGCGCTAGTGGTCCGCTGGAGGGTATGTGACCCGTCCGCTTAGGTAGGTACCTAGGTAGGTATGGACCGGCACCGGTACCGGTACTGGTAGTAGCGACTACCTACTTAGGCACTCTACGGCTTAAGGTATCTTAGGTACGCAGGTACCTAGGTCCGAGTAGTAATAAGAGAGGCAGGCAGTGGCAGTGGCACCGCACCGCACCGCACCTTCCTGTGGGTGGTGTGGCCTTTGGCCGGTGTCTGTTCTCGGCTTCCTGCTCCTTCCTCTCTTGTAATTTGCAGTGCTCGGGATGGCGAGAGAGAGAGAGGCAAAAGGAGTGAAGGCGAGAAGCAGACGAATACTAATTTTAGCCATGTCGTGCCGTACCGTACTGTACCGTTGTCGTCCTATTCCTCCTGCGTGCTTGCAGCAGCAGCCTGTGCCTGTGCCTGTGCCTGTGTCCACGGCAAGGCAAAAACAAAGTCTAATGCAGCCCGCGCTGTGTGTATTAAGTACCCTTGCTTTACCTGCGGTAAAGTAGGTAAAGCTTTTGCGTCCCCGCCCCAATCGAAAAGATTTGCCCGTAGTCTCTGGCCCGGTGTTGAATTCGGCGTTGAATGTTCAGGGTGTGCGGTGCAGGTGGGATGGCATGCAGTGGGTGCCCGCCTGGGGTTGGGGTTTGGGGCTGGTCAGGAGAAGGAGCAGCCCGACGGAAAGTGGGACACCACCTTACATACAGCAAGAGAGAGAGAGAGAGAGAGGGAGAGAAAAAAAACTCGTCTTGCAGGAAGGTGTCGTCTTCATCCGCACCCACGGCCTGGTCCTTCCCGCCGTGTGTGTCAGTCTGACCAGTCCGTCAGTCCTTCCATTACCCCTAGTGCTGCTGCACCTGCCGCCCATGCCACCCACCCGCACCGCACCTGCCAACAAATTGAACCTGCCCGAGGACTGAGGTAGACCTCGCGGGCAGGTACCTTACAGGAAGTACCTGCCTGCCCAGAGCTCATCGGCCGGGAGGCCTGGCCCGTGCTCCCTCTCTACCCCTCGCTCCTCCTTCGCCGGTCCATTCAAAGTGTTGCCATTGCCAGCTCGGTTGACCAGGGCGGGTGCCAGAGCCAGATGTGGGGTGGTCGCCGCCCGCCCCCGCCAGGGTTTGCTTTGCTACCTTACCTTAGGTACCTTACCTTACCTAAGGTGCCTACCTACCTGCCTACCTTACCTAAACTTACCTTGCGTTGAGGTAAGGTACTTCCACCTAGTTTTACCTTACCTCAGACAGTGGGGCGCGCCTGCTCTTGCCGTTTCGAATCTGGCAGAAGGTTTCCGCGTTCCAGATTTCCCTTCCCTCTGGAATCCCATTTTCCCGTCTGCCATTGTCCAAATGCCGTTGGGGAAGGGACGCCAACAGCATCTGACAGGAATGCCCAACCGTTCGTTCCCTACACCACAATCCGGCCGTCGCTGCATCCTTTTCGACGTTGCCAGGAAATGCTGTGGGACTCCACGCAGCCGTCGCACAAAGCAACAAGGAAACCTACATACACATACACACATGCGCACCCACAGTGACATAGCCCTTCGCCATCATGTCGTCAACAACCTATCGAGGCCGCCTTCCCCTCCTTGCCTCCGCGCCCTCTCGCCTCGAGGTGCCCAGAGACCCTCTCCCGAGGGGCGAGCATCAAACCCATGGGTCCCATCGACCTGACGCCGCCAGGGGTTCCTGCCCCTTGGAGTCCACGCCGGACCGGACAGAGTTGCGGGCGGACGCTTCTGGACCGCTGCGAGAAAATCATACTTTCTGATCTGTCCCGAGTCATCAGCTCCAGGCCTCTTCCAAACCTGTGCGGCCGATGCACAACCTGCCCAGGTTCAAGGTATTACCTGCAGATCCATCCTGTGACTTGTCAGGGCGTATTTTGCAAACATGAGCCGAACTTCTGCCACGAAACAGGACTAAACACGGCCATGTGGCCAGACAGAAAACAACGGATGACCGCGCTGCTTGATCTGCCTCGTCTTAGCCTCATTAAAGTTCCATGGCAAACACTTCCAGAAGACGTCAAAACGCCCAGCACGGGATGCAAGTGACATCAAATCGGCAGTCCAAGCAACGGGTCCTTGGCCGAGTTACCTCGATCAAGCCCGTCTTGGAGCACCAAGCACCGTGACACCTGTCATGGCCAGTCTCACTTTTTTTTTTGCAACCGCCGTCTCTATAGCTTGGGCGGCGTCGATTTCACCGGTTGCTCTGTTGACAGCCGTCCGGCTCCCAGCCAACTCGTACATGCTCCCTGCCATGCCATGCCACTCCAAGCCAGAACAATACCGTGATCCACACCTTCCGGCCCGAAGCCAGATATCTCGCCCGCCCTTTCCATCGGTCCACCGAGACAAACTCGCGAGCCCGGCACGCCGCATGCCCCTTCTCACGACCACCGCCAGCCCGTGTAACCACCGCCGGCCGCTTCGGGAAACTGCAAGCAGCGACTCGTCTGCTTTGGGTACCACTTCTCGATGAGTGGCGGACGGGGCGCCTGCAATCAAGGGCCAAAAAAAAAAAAAGACTGTACTACCGCATGAGTATCGCAAGACAACCCGCCCCTGCTCCATATGTACCCAGCCGAGGCGGCCGTTCAAGAGACCCCGTTGACCGCCGCCTGGTCTCGTTTGAGCCTCGCCGTGACGACATCCACCACTGCGCGGAATGCCTCCATCTCCTCCTCGACAGAGAGGCTCATGGCCGCGCCGCCGAGGTTCATTGAGCAGCCGACGTAGACAGGCATGCCGGCCCGCTTGGCGAGCAGCTTGGCCATCCGCGTCGTGAACTCGAGCGTCGACTCCACCGAGTAGATGGCCGTCGACAGCGGCTGCGCGGGGTCCAGTCTCTGGCTTTGTGTCAGCGAAAGGGGAGAGTACTATCAATGGGGTAGAATGGGGGGGCCGTTACGTTTGGCAGGGCGTATACGAAGGAGCCCAGCGCTGCGGTCGATGCCGGCTCGTCTTGTGTGGTCGAGGTGAGGAAGAGGGTGACGGCCTTGTCCTTGATGGTGAGGTGGATGTGGATGCGGGTGTCCAGGGACCGGGGGAGGGGTATGGAGAGCTGGGCGACGCTACTTGATGCCATTTTGACCGTCTCTCTCTCTCGTTCGGGGGAAGTTGGGTTTGTGGTCAACGGTTGAGCAAAGGTGTGAGGTTGATGTAAACGCCGTGATGGACATGAGTGGAGGGCTCCGTGTGTGTTGCCGTAGCACTGTATCCACACTGTACCCAACCTGCGGAGATGTGGGTCCACCACCACTCCCGTACCTCCGTGCTGTTCGGCGGACCGGGCCACCTCCGATCCCCTCACTACACGGGCGCGCAAGGCCGCCCTGTCGTCGGCCACTTCTTGGATGTGCTCCAGCAGGGCCAGCGAAAGCTCATACATCTTGGCCACGGTACCTGGAATTAGATACTAAACCTTTGACCACGTGTCACTACCTAGGTACTCAAATGGATTCTCTTTGCTTTTTTGGTGTTTGACGTGGCCGGAGTTGCTCGTCTATGTGAACCCTCCGTCTAAGTTTGTGAATATACAGTACTATACACAAATGTTGTACATGGCTCCCAAAGCGAACTGATCATCAGTCAGCCATGGGCCGGCCTCCTCGACACGACTCTCGAGCAGACCTTACTGCGGCGGCGTCGGGGCATCTTCTTCAGGCTGCGTCTCTGCCTCCGGCTCTGCCTGCTCAGCCTTATCCATCACATCCTTGGTAGCGGCGGCCGCGCGCGAAAGCTTGCTGAAGACGGCGAGGAATCCGCCTCCAATAACCAGCGCGCCAACCTTGGGCCGGCAAACGACCCCCTGCGTCGCGGCGCCAGTCTCCCCAGCCCTGATCGCGTTGCGGATAGGAACCAGCTTCACGTCCCAGTGCCGCCCGCCGAGGCCGTCGCGGAACCCGGTGTCGCTGTTGGACGTCGACGTCTGCAGCTCCACCACGCGGTCCAGCACGAGCGGCTGGCCGGTCTCCTTGGCCCAGACCACGAAGTCGAGGATCTGCGTGATGGACGGGTAGAAGACGACCAGCTTGCCGCCGGGCTGGAGCGCCTCGACGGCGACGTCGGCGTGGTCCTGCGACGACGGCAGGTCGAGGATCGCGTGCGCGAGGAACGGCTCGCCCCCGGTCCCCGCGAGGCGCGACGAGAGGTACGACCGGATCGTGCTGACGTGGAAGTCGACGTCGAGGAGGTACTGGCCGCGGCGGAAGTGGCGCACGAGGCCGTGTGCCACGCGGCTCGCGCTCGGGTTGATGTCGAGCGTGTGCAGGACGGCGCGGCGGCCCGAGATGTACTCCTCGCGCAGCGCCGTCAGCTCCGGGTCCGCCATCTCGAGCGCGTGCGGCGCCTCGGCGTACGTCAGCCCGTCGTCCTCCGTCACGGTCTTGCGCGGGAGGGCGTGCTTCTCGTAGGGCGCCGTCCACAGGGCCTCGCGGAGCTTCAGCGGCACGGAGGGGTTCGCGCCGTGGATCGCACGCGCGAGGTGGAGCGTCAGCGCGCCCATTCCCGTGCCTGCCTCGAAGATCTCGACCGGCGGGCCCGCGTCGAAGTCGGGGTCCTCCCCCGGGCTGGGGAGGTTGATGTCGAGGAAGGAGACGATCATGTTGGCGTCCTGTGGGTAGATCTGTCCTGCACCGTTCAGTTTCTCGAACCCCCCAAGTATCATGCGACGGGGATATGTACCGGCGTCGCTACCCGTGTCGAGTTTGCGACGTATTGCGCCAGCGTGACCTCTTGCAATCGCACATCGCGGCCGCTGCTGTCGGTAATCGAGTCGGAAAAGGTCTTGCCGATGATGTCAGAGCCGTTGACCTTCGCGCCGTAGTTGAGCTTGATCGGGGTGTCTTTGCGCAGCGGAGGGGACAGGTGGAATTTTGCTTCTCGGGCGCCTCGCTGGCGCAGGACGATTACATCGTGCTCTGGAAGAGGTTAGCAGGGGCTTTGGGCGGCCACTCTGGGGGACGAACCTCTAATGACTTGGCTGGAGCTGTTGAACCGGCAGAGCGGCCGCCTGGCATGTCTTGAAAGACCCAAAGGCCAAAGTCTGGGCGGCATTGCAGAGATTCGTCTTGATCGGGACCTCAAGACGGATGCGCAAGATTTCTGCAATTAAGCGGAGAGAAGTTGGTGGAATGATAATCCTTGTAATTGAATTATCAATGCATATAAGCAAAGCATCTTTCTACCGGCTACCTTCAATTCTACTACTTCCAAACCTTCCTCTTCGACAAAGACGTTTATCCATCTGTGTTTCGTTCATGGAAACCATCAAATCAATGGGAGGTGAGGCGCTCGCGAAAGTTCGCATCCAAGGCAGCCCTTTCCTCGGCACATCTTCTTCCCCCATCGCCGACACAGTTTGCCCAGCGCCAGTCTCAGTGCCCAAGTGGTCTCCTGATGTTGTCTTGCAGCTTTTCTGGAGACCTTTTCTTCGTCTCCCTTGCTGGCTCTTCTGCACGTGAGATGAGGGACTGTGTTCTCGTGCGCGTCTTGCCGTCGATGCTCCCTCTGCTTGCATACGGTAGCGCCATCCTGTGAGCTATCGGCACAAACGTCGATGGCAGTGATCGGATCAAGCAGCTTGTAGACAGTTTCGATGATGTTCTCTTCCTCTGCTTTGTCGGTATGGGGGCTGGCGGCTGGAGAATAATTCGCCGACGTGTTCTCAAGGCTTTCAGCAGAGGCGACCCCGGAGTCGTCGGCTGGAGGGAAGACAGTAGGTGGTTGTATTGTATGGTTCTTTGGTCGGCCTATTGATGTGAAATTAACCTTCTCGGGGAAGGTGGTAGACAGCTCAATGCGATTCATTGATGCGTGTTCGTCAGTGGGCATGCCGTTGATAGATGCGAAATCCGACTGTTCATCATCGACGGAGTCGTCGAATTGGTTGTCAAAGGTCATCTCTGCGTCGTGCTTTGCAGAAGTAGCAGCAGAGGCGGCGAGCTTCAATGCCTGTCTGAAAAGGCTACTTTCAATCGCGCTGTGCCAACTGGGGACTTCATCGGCCGCGCAGGGAGAAATAGTCTCTTGGTCTGCAGTGTCTGCCACGTCTGCCAAGGGGATGTTTGCAGCGCCGGAAAGCCCTTCGCCGGAAGCCGGATCTAGCGAGGTTTGTACCCCACGTCCGAGGCCATCAACGCCGACTTCACGGTTCAGTATCGGAGTGATAATGTCACGCAGCCTGCGGTTCACCCAAGCCAGGGACGCCAGGCTCCGGCTGTCTGCGACCATCTTGCTGATTTGAAGAAGCAGCTCGTTCGGAAGAGCATAAAGTCCGGACATGGCTCCTATCGCACACAAATGTCAGCATCCGGTTCAAGTTTACTGTCGAATCACATGGCTTGCCAATAATGCGTGGTACCACAAGATCAATAAATAGGCGGTTGACAAAATTGGGTATGCTGCAGTGGATGTTATGATGGCTGATAGAGGTACCGAGTTGTAAGACAGAGGATGCAAATAACACATTCGATGGAATGGGACATCGTCGAGTGGCGTGTGAAGTGGCACAGGCAGAGGGCAGAACAGGCTGTCCCTTCCGCCGGGTTCAATAGCCACGGCAGGGGCGAAAGTGAGGTCTGGCCGCAGCTGCTTCTCGGAGAAAACAGAGAAGACCAGCCCATTGTGAACCAAAGTGCAAACATCATACCGTCTTGAATCCCTCAGCTTTCAGAACTCGACACCTTCGCAGCATAGTCCCGGTCCGCGTCAAAGGAAACTATGCATCAAGACACTCTCTCTATTTTGCGCCGCCATAATTAAGCTAATGATGCCTGTTAGAATGGCAAACTATTGCTCGGTCCTGGGGGGCTCTTCTGGCTGTTTGTGGCTTTCGAAGTCCCAAGAAGGAAGTCAACCTTGGATCACGATGGCGTCGTTGGCACCGCACTTCGATGGGTCCCAACGGAGAAAGTTAACGGGAAGGTGTACATAACCAGCCTTTCTCAACCTCGGCAACACTCATTGGGCAAACAGAACTCTCCAAAATTACGAAACACGTCTCCAGAATAGCATACAGCCCAAGCCAGAAAAGCTCCCACATCGTAACAATATCTATATTCACGATGTCCCAAGCCGGCGCCTCGCCCACCACAAAACTCCCTCTGAAGTCCTTCATGGAGGCCGCTAAGGAGGCCAGAGAGTGGTTCGACAAAGTGATCCGCCACGATGACAGCGCCAATGGGATAATGGAGGGCACGACGCGCCAACGCGCCGAGGACCTTCGAAACCTCTGCTACCTTGCAGAGCGTAACGCCCTCAACTCGTCCAGGCAACGTGCTGACGCCAAGAAGGCCGTCTGCCTCGGGCGCCAGGAGATCCAAAACGGCGTCAAAATTTACATGTGTGGTTACACATCTCGCAGGAAGTGGGAGTCATTGGCCAAGAGCTACTTCTCTTCCCGCTACGCCGTCTACAACCCCGACAAGCTGGACCCCTTTAGGGTCGAGCAGGAGCAGCTGTCCCGCTCAGAGATCGACCAGCTGCTCAAAGTTGATATCAAGACCGGCGGCGTTATCGTACCATGCCCCCCGGCCACGGATGCCCTCTTCGCCGTCATGGATTGGGTCGACATCGACCGTATTCTGGAGTTCGAGGAAAGGGGCACTCCTTGGTTCGAGCAGCCCGGATGCCGAATCTTCACCGAGCCGCTTTCTCAGAATGCAGAAAAGCCGGGGACCTTGGTCAAGTTTGTTCAGGGCGTCGCCAGGAGCTGCGGAGATGTCGACTGGACACAAGCGCGGGCCATGATCAAAACGGTCGCCCTCACGCCTGCGGTCCCAGCCGGCCGCGCCGTCATAGCCACAGATGCCAACGCCGAGGCGTGTCGCGAGAAGCTCAAGCAACAAGCCCGAAAGGACTCCAGGGCGTTGAGTTGGGTGCCTGAGTGCTGCGAAGAATACGTTCGGCTGGCTAGATCAGCAATCTGGGACTTTGAAGACCAGCTCGACGGCAAGAGCGCGGAGGAGCTGGCAGTCTTGATTCAAAAGCTCCCGCCGAAGCGGACGACGGACGTGGGCGAGCCGATAGATGAACCTTGGATACGGTAGTCTCGGGTCACGAGTAAAGATGCTGGTTAATTGATTGATCATTCCGCTACCAAAGATTGGGGGTATCTCATGCCATGCAAACGCTAAAGGACAGTGTCCAGACATCCAACACACTTTTCGTCATCGTGTCGTGTTTCTCATGTTTCCATCCATCAGGGCCTCAAGCCGCTCGCGCTTCGCTTCGCTTCATCTGTCCCGCCCCGTGAAGAAGAGAATTCCATTTCCAACAAACCAACCCCAGCCGCTCTCCGTCAGAGCGAGAGACGAGTCGAAAGAAGCGCAACGGCCCGGCCATCACATTATCCCGTCCGTTTCCAGCAAATCAAGTCCAGTCCAGTCCTGCTTTCCCTTTCTTTTCTTTTTCCAAAAAAAAACAATAAATAAATCCTATCGCAGATAAGGCAGAAGAAGAAACATTAAAAATATCGTGTTGCCGTTTTGTTCTTGTGGGAGAAGATACGTGAGAGTGGGAAGGGGGGGAGAGAGCCTCGGCACAGCCGGCCGGCAAATACAGGACCGCAGGGGTTGGGGTTCCGTGACCCAATACTATGGATTACAACTGGTTTCGCCAGTGTGTAAGAGATGATGGGAAAAAATGATAGTATATGGGGGAGTTGACCGCGCCCGAGGAAACCCAGTCAAGGGGTCGGGCGGGGCGCAAAACGCCGTCCTGTGTTTACCGGCTGGTTTGCTTTTTCGTGGTGTAAGGGATATAAAAGGGGGGGGGGGGGAGTAGATGGGCTTGCGCCCTCTTGAATCTTTTGATGCGAGTTCTTCCTCTTTGTCCCGAAACCGGATAATGATGCCTTTTTGGTGACAGAAATAGTTGTAGTGGTGAAATCAGGGGGGGAGTCCACGCGTAGTTAGGAAACGAGGGTATCAAACAGCGCTGAAATAAAGAACAGTAAAGAAGAGAGACAAAACACTCCCAATCAGATGCTTGCGGTACGCGCCCTCTCGGGAACGCGCGCGTAGCAGACCATGAGCTTGAAGCTGGTGCGCCACTCCTCGCACTCGGAGAGCAGGGCGCGGTCGGTCCAGATGCTCCGGCTCGCGGCGGTGCCGGCGGCGCTCTCGTAGCAGCGGCTGTACCACCAGCGGCCGACCTTGGCGACCATCTTGGTGATGTTCTCGTCGGCGGAGTCGCCGTCGTCGTTCATCATCTCGGCGAGGCTGCGGATCTCCTTGGCTTTCCGGGCAGCGCCGGCCACGGGAGGGTTCTTGGTGCCGCTCTCGGAGCGGGAGACGACGCTGGCCACGGGGACGCCGACGCGGCACGTCTTGACATCGGAGAAGCCCTTGCGCCCGAGGAGGCGGAGGATGAGGTCGGAGGAGGAGCCGATGCTGGTCTCGGGGTTGCGCTCGTGGATTCGCTCCTTGAGGCGGCGGATGGTGCGACGGCCGCGGTTACCCATGTTGTTGAGGTCGACGTCGAGGATGGAGAGCTCGAGATAGCCGCCGGGCTTGAGCACGCGGCGGGCCTCGGAGACGATGTTGCGGTAGTGGGACTCCGGGGCGGCGGCGGGGAAGCGGAAGACGACCGAGGTGAAACTCTCGGGTCCGAAGGGAAACTTGTCCATGTGGGAGAGGTATTGGATCTGGTGGTGGTTCGGGGGGCTCAAGGGGAAGCTTGACGAGCTCTTGTGCTCGTCCGGCAGCGGGGCGCGCGGGGAGAGATTGAAGAAGGTGGCAGCGGGGTACGTCTCGGCGGCATAGAAGGACCAGTCGTCGTTGCCGAGGCCGTCGACGACGAGGATCGAGTGGCGCTTGAGGGAGCCGACGACAGGCACGAGCTGGTCCCGGGCTGGGCTGAAGAGGACGTGCCCGAAAGACAGCCACTTGCTGACCGTCATGGAGCCGACGCGGAGGTTGACCTGGGAAAGGGGCGACTCGTCCTCGGAAGACTTGCAGCTGCAGTCGGACTGTCTGGACCTGCGCGACGAGTTGCTGCTTCTCTGCGACACCACGGTGGCCCTGCGCGCCAGCTCGGTGCTCTCGCGGTCGATGGCGCTGGCGGGCACTTCGGCGACAGGCACGAGGGTCACGGAGTTTTCCTCCGGCTTGAGCGCGAACGCGGCCTTGAGGCGTTCCGTCATGTCGGCGCTGTAGACACTCGACGAGGTGGCGCTGGGACCGTTCTTCTCGGGGGCCTTGGAGGGCACGATGGTGGGAGACTCCAGCGGCAAAAGGGACCGTTTGGAAAGCCTGCCGTCGTGACCTTCGAGATGGAATGGGATGCCCTTTGATGAGGTTGCCGACGGCGGCACCTCGCCGATGAGGTCGTTGTACTCGTCCCAGATCTCGTCCTCGACGAGCGGGGCGTTGGGGTCGGGAACGTATGCCAGAGCGTCTGCGAGCGTGTACATGCCGCCGCTGGAGGAGGTGCTGGTGGTGCATTCCGAGTTCTTGCGAGGCGAGAAGGCCAGGAACTCTCTTCCGATCTGGATCATCTCGGGCGTCTTGACGGGCACGAGGGAGGAGCGAGGGTCTGAGTTGGTCTCGCCGCTCGTCGCGACAGATTCTCCCCGGGAGAGCTCCGGCGTCGACAGCTCAGGAGGGCTCGGGCCGGAGGCAACAAAGTCCGGGTTGAACCCCGCAGCCTGCGGCGGCATCTGCATGCTGATTCTGTTGAACGGGCGGGAGAAGCTCCTCGACGAAGTGTGCTCCGGCCTAGAGTTGACCACTTTTGGGATCCGGCCGACTTGCGGCAGTCGACTCGGGCGTGCTTCGGCAGGCTTAGAGGTGTTTGACTGTGGGTTCTGTGTCGGCTTCATAGACCGAATTGCCGGTATCGAAGTGGTCTTGGCAGACGCAGAGTTCCTCCGAGCCTGCGACGACTTTGTCGGCTGGGTAAGACGGGACAGAGACTCTCTTCGTTGCTCCTGGCTTGCCGTGGAAGCCCGTCTCTCCTTGATCGGGGGCGGCGACGGCAGGTCAAAGACCTCTGCCTCACGCAAAATCTCCTCGACGTCTGGCGGACCTGTGTCTTCCTGCTCGGAGCCATCCATCATCGTGTAGAAGGCTGCAGGCTTGTGCTGCACAACTTTGACAGTGGCGGCGACGGGCACCGCTTCTGGTTCCTTCTTCTTGTTCGGCTGGCTCTGCGACCGGCTGAAGAGGTTCCACTTCCTCGGGGAGCGGGCTCGCTTCGTCAACTTCTTCGGGGGTGTCGCAGTGGCTGCGGCAATGCGGCCACGGATGACCTCTCTGTGCTTCTCGAACTGGGAGTCGTCGGACAGAATGGTCGTATCATGGCTGTCAATCGATGGCGCCATCGCCCCGGCAGTGTTGATGGGCTTGGGCAACTTGAGGGGCCCCTGGCCCGGGGATGATCTCAGCCGTTGGACGGACCTCCTGAACGCCAGGGTAGACTTCATAGTGACCGCCTCAGAGTCGCTGCTATCAGAAGGGCGGCGATGACTGAGTGAAGGGTGCGGAGTGCGAGGGATAGCCGAGGGGGCCAGGCCAAATCTTCCAGTGCTGGAAGTCGTCGACACCTCCGACGCGTAGCCAATGCTCTGGTTGCTCTCTGTCCGAGGCAGATCAACGCTGTTGTTCCGATTCTCGACAACTTCACCCCCAGAGATGATGACCGGGTTCATTCGGTCCAAGAGGAAGGTGTCGACCGGCTGGCTGCTGCCGAGACTATCCTGCGACGACGCAGGTCCTAGGCTCGCGCGGGCCAGGTTGGTGGTCGAGCTGCCACTTCGCCTCCGGATAGCGCCGAGGCGTCCGTAGCCCTCGTGGCCAGTACCAGCGGCGGGTCCTTTGCGGGTGAGCTTCTCCTTCTTGTCGACCTGTGGAACTTCGGGCGCCGTCTTGGAGCGCCGTCCAAAGAACGGGAAGCGACTAAAAGTCGACGTGTTGGGGCTGGGAGTACGAGTCGATCGACCTTCATTCTTCTTCTTGCCGTCCGGGGCGTTGACGGGGCGTGGCGCCGGTGTAGCCTCTCTGCCCACAGGCAAGCGGGAGGTTGGCGGCTTGTCCGGGTACGAAAGGGGAGTCACAGATCTCGACACGGCCTGCGGCTCAGGTCCGCGGCGTTCATTTGTCAACGACGTGGAAGAGAGGTTGCTGTGGATAACGGGCAGGGGCCCAAACAGCTGAGACTGCAGGTCCGGCGTGTTCTCTCTGCTGGGCCTGACTGGAGGGGTCTGACGAGGTGACGCGGACGGGGCTAGTCGTGGAGGAGACTGGACGGGCGACGGCGGAGCCATGACGGTGGGGGCCGGCTCTTTGGCCGCCTTTGACGGAGACTCTTCATTGTCGCGGCTCTTGGCAAACTTCTGCGACGACTTCCGAGGCGGTGGGCTCGGCGGGAGGGGCGACAGTCTCTTCTTCTTCTTGGACCCCTTTCGCTCAACTTCACGCACCGTCGAGTTCGACGATGACGAGGTCAAGGACTCTCGGACCGCAGCGAGACCTTGCGGGTCGGCGCTAAACGCGTCCATCTCATTCGTGCTTCCGGCCCGCCTCCGGGTCACCGGCGGCCGCGTTACGGCCGGGCTCAGTTGCCTCACTCTGGGAGCCGGTAGATGGGCCATGAGACCAGGCGATTGTGACGACATGGACGTGGGGGTAGTGTCTCGGCTGTACGGGCCGGGACCGGGAGACTCGGAGAACCTGGTGGACGGGCTGCCGCTGAATGCGCTCAGCTGGCTGCTGGTGCCTGAGAACACGGGCGTCGGCGGTGGCAGGTCGTGCGTGGCCAGTCTGTGTAGGAAGTCGATGCCGGAGCCTTCTGACGAGGTTGACGGTCGTCCGGTGATTTCTCGATACCGATCCAGTTCGGGGTAAATGGTCACGGTCTGCGGCTGGGTTTTGGGCAGATCGACAACGTGGGCGATTCGGATCTCCGTTGGGCTCTCGGTGAAGCCCCGGTCGAGTTGCATGCCCGCGGCCGGGTCGAGCGAGGATCGTGATCGGGGGGCAGACGAAGACGAACTCGTCCGGGTAGAATCGGTCTGGGAGTCGTGGCGCAGACTGGGGGTTTTCTGGGCGACGGAAGACTGTTTGCGCCGCAGAACGTTGCGGGCGGGCTTGGAAGTGCCCGTTTGAGACCGGCCAGATGACGACGAGCCCGAGAGCGTTGGGACGTGGCTGGGCCTTTCCGAAGCCGTGCTGTTTGAACTCCATGACTGCGTCTGGTGGGTTAACGGAGGTCGATTGGAAGGCACCGGGATAGATGGACGTCTCGCAGGAGCAGGTTGCTGTTCGCGGCTGGTTGGCTTGTTTTGCGTCGGTTGTTGGATGGCGATCCGAATGTTCTCTCCCTCTCGGCGCACCCTTGGAGGGCCCTGTGCATCTTCTCTGGGAGCCGCGTAGGCGGCGGCTCTTCTCGCTCGTATCGGCTCGTCTGGACGACTCGGCAAGCCCGAACCCATGCGGAGGGTTGCCATGATGTCCTTAACTTTGGAATTTGGGACCTGTCCACCATAATCCGACTGCTCTCAATATCCCATGTTCAGCCCAGGATTAATACGTGAAGGCCTGCCCAGATGTTAGCGGCGGGCGGCAAAATGTGGCGACGGGAACAACCTAGCAGTAGAGCAGCTCACGTCTGACAATTAGGTGCTGACCGGTGGCCGTGTCGCCCAAAGCACAGCCCGAGTGCGACGGATCAGACACACGAGATCACAGGGAACAGAGGAGGAATAAATCCCTCGAGCTCAGCAAAGCTGACTAACAGCGAGGTAGAGAAACCCGAGAAGAAAAAAAAAGGTGTCCAGCAGTCCCAAGTTGGCACCTTGGGGGCTGGGGTGTGACGCCGAGCACAGCCAAGGGGAAGGAGACAATGATATATGAAGAGACAGATCAACGCGGCACAGCAAAGCAGATGAGAAAAGAAGAATCTCCTGGAACGGACAGACTGAAAAAGACGGGAAAAAATGGTCTACAGGGAATGCTGGGCGCGGAAGAGGGGAGCAGATTCCGGGCTGAGATGGTGAGGTGTGATGGTGGGGTGGTGGGAGGCTGCGCGGCTGTTGAGGGCAAGCCGATTCGGCTGGGAGGGTTGTGGTGGTGATGGAGGGGTTCAGAGGGGTCCTCGAGATGGTGGGGAGAAGCCGCGTCTAGACACCAGCGTTGGCGCCGTCAGGAAGGAATATGCCGTTCTTGTTGACGGTGTTGTTGATGTTGTCGTTGTTGACGACAGAAGCAGGGCCGGCGGTGATGCTGAAGACTGCGACTGGCCTGGCGTCTGGGGAAGAGAGAAGCCGTTGGGGCTTAGCTTCGGCGACAGGGAGAGATAGTCTAGATAAGTGCGCAGGGCGGACTGAGGACCGAAGGACGGAAGACGACGAGATGTAGTGGCAAAAGAGGGCAGGGCAACGGCTGGTCTGTAGACATGGCAGACGGAGGCACAAGGAGAAGAAAAAGGAAAGCTACAGTCGCAGCGGCCAAGACGGGGCGAAGAAGGCAACATCGGATTGTATATACCTTACCTTGCAAGGCATCTTGGTCTCTGTCTGGGTGCGTCTTTGCCTGGAGCCGGTCTGCTGGAAACAGAGGCGTGAATGGACGACGTCGAGGGCAAGGTAGATGCAGAGGAGAGAGGGGGGGGGGCAGGGGTATGACTAGCAGTAGCGAGTACTCCGTACATGGCTCGTCCATCTACACTAAGGTAAGGAAGGTATCTATCTGCATCTGCATCTGGACGACCTCGCAGATTGCTGCTATTCTTTGCGCGTGGCGGCTGAACCCTTGCCCCCAGCATTAGCCTGAGCCTGAGCCCGAGTATGAGCCTTAGTCTGAGCCTGCAGCGGTCAAGAAACGGGAATCATGGGCCCAGGTCAGGTGAGCTGCTGGAACCGCCGAGGGCGGCGCTTTGGGATTGGGCAGAGGCGGCAGGGAACGCGCGCAGGAGGGAGCAGATCAGACAGCGGCATGCGGCCAGTCAAGATGGATGTTGACTCATCCCCAGCACAGAAGCGAGGGCTTCTTCTGGCAGCAGCGCGGGCCTGGCAACAGGAGATGCGAACTGCTGCTCTGGATCCTCTAGTCTGCAGACGATTGCATAGGCCCTAGGGGCCAGAGGGGGGCATGGGCGTGGAAGACGTCGATGAGAGGCGGAAGGTGAACAGGGTACGGAGAGTAGACGGACGACGAGACCCAACGCCTGGCGTCAACGGCAGCCAGCATCAGCATCGCCGGGTGCGGACGCTGCGCTGCGCTGCGCTGCGCCGCCTTGCCATGCGCATGCGCGGGTTACCAGGTTAGACACTCGCCCTGGACTCTGCATACACGGCTCGTCCTATGGGAGCACCAGAGAGCCTTGACAAGGCAACTTGCCGATGCCATTGGGCCGCACCCCCTGGTCTGGCCCTTGCCCGGATTCGGGGTCGTGTGCATCGTCTGGGATTCTGGGGGGGGGGGGGGGGGACCGACTTGGGTCGGCACGTTGGATTCGATGTTTTGCTTTGGCTGTCGTCCCGACACGGAGGAGAAGGAAGAATAGACGAGACAAGAGACAAGAGACGCGGAGGAATGCGGCGTGCCATCATGACAGATGGCAGAGGCAGAGGCAGAGGCGGTCCGGTGACCAGCTCGAGAACATGGCGGCGCTTACCGCCAGTCCGTCCGCGCTAAGCACGACGGCAGAGCACGCGCTCCGACTGACCGACGGTGGGCGCGATGGCTTCTTTTGGGTTGGCAGGTTGGCACGGGACTTGAATTGACTCTCGAATCTTGGTTCTCGACTCCCAGAGACACTGGCACTGGATGGCGGCGGCGGCAAGACGTCCAAGCCGGCGGCTGGGAGCGTCCCTGAAGCACAGAGGGGATGGCCCGCCCCGCCAGGCCGGGTGAGAAAGATGGGAGGAACAAAAAGTCAAATGCGAGCTCGGGTCGCCGTCGTGTGAGAGGTCGTGTGAGACTGTGAGGCCGTAGGAAGGCAAAAAGCAATAGCTCTGCCGTGCTATGGATGGGGGCGCGCAGGGATGGCGCTGGGTGTCGTTGCCGAATAGACTGCGGCGGCTGGGAATGGCGGACGCGGCACGCCTGTGGTTGCTAACGGCAAACGGCAGCGTGAGATGGCAGCGGAAGTGGCCGCGAAGGGCAACGCCGTCGTCGACGCAAAATGCTTGACTGTGACTGCGACTGCGAGCGACTGCGACTGCGACTGTGACTGCGAGCGAAAGCGAAGAGAAACGAGGAGGCGGCCGAGGCGGAGAACAGGAACCGCAGACGAAAGGAGGGAGCGGGCGGACGGCCCAGAAAGTGGGTCTGCACGCACCTGCCCGCAGCTGGCTCTAGCGCGGCGGTCCTCGGTACGTACCCTCTCGAGTGGGTACGTAGGTACCTGCGGGTCCGAACGGCTCAACTGGACCCACGGCGGGGCCAACGGCCTGGTCTGCCTGTTTTTTTGGCTCTTTCCCACCACGTTTTTGGACTGTCAACCTCCGCCTCCGTTGCTCGACGCCTCGACAGCCTCTCGCGGCCATGTCGCCTCTGCTTCGATGGACCGCAACCCACCTGTGCTGCAAACTGCCGATGGGAGCCCTCACATACACGAGTCGCTACTCAACACTCCGTCCAGTCTCTCCCCAACGACCGCTATCGACCGTCAACGCAGCCGTTGCTGTCGAACCGCCGGCTGCCGAGCAAAAGCAATCAGAAACGCTTGATTCACCAGCCAGCCCCGGCGACTGTCGTCAACATGTCATCTGTCAGTGATCCACCGCATGTCTCACTCTGCACTGTCCGAGAGGCCAGGTCTCTGCATGTCTCACTCCCGTGCCACCCTCCTTGATGATCGCCCACGCTACCGATATGCTTTTCCCACGCCTGCTCCACCCCCCCTCCGCTGCCCGGCGCTTGTTTGGCGACATCTGGGCTCAAGAGTGAAGGGGCACATCCCCGCTCGACGTGATGGCACAAATCTGATAATCTGATATTATCGTCTGTCGACGAGTCTCAAATCTGCTCAGCGTCGGCGGGCGGATGCTGCATCCAGCCTGCACGGCACCGACTTGATTTGCTCTGCATCCTCGGGCCTATTCCTGCGAGAAACCCACGAGGCGACATCGCTCGCTCCTAGACGTTACTCGATCGAGAGACTCGCAGCAGGATCGACAGAGCACCCCGCGATGGGGCAGCACGAAGCCTCTTGTTCAACTGGTCCTCGCTTGGCACGGATATGACTGCAGCACGCACAAAGCCTCAACGACGCGTTGCTGAATCAACGTTCGAAAAGCGCCACCAACGACCAGACGCGTCCTCGACTCCTCGTCTACGTCGAATTAGAACTTTTGAGGGCGCAGACCAGGTCAGTCTAGTCTCGGTGATGGATGGCACACCCGCGCCTCAGCCCGCCATCCGAATCCCAAGAAATCCGGGCACGACAAGAGACGGATTCGAGCCATTCTTGCGAAGGACCAACCATGGATGAAATTCCCCGGCGCGGCAGGCAGTGGCACGCCCAGATAGGCCGTCCGATTCCGCCTGCTTACCACCACAAGACGCTCGTCTGATGAAGATCCGTCCTGCTGCGAGCCTGCCGCCTCGCGCGGCCGAGGGCGTGGGGTTGGCCGCAACACTAGGTACATGGAACACTGCAGAAAGAAGCCATCTGGAAAATTTCGATTCGCACGCAGTGCTACGCCACGGCCAATCTCCCAAGCCCTCGTTTTGGACAGAAACAGGAGTCTGGAGATTGTCTCATCCCCAATCCAGATGCGCTCCATCGTCGACTATTGCCCCTCATCTCACGTAAAGCACCCAACCACCACCACTGATAGGGAAAGCCAGCTCCGCGGCGGGGTGTCGTTTGCTCGGGGTCGACTCTCAGACTCGACTCGCTGCCGCCATTGGCCCTGGCCGAAATGGATTTTCTGGGCAGCAAGGGGCGCGATCCCTTTCTCCATTTTTGGTTGGCCCCCGCGCGTGCAATTTTGGCCAATCGTTTGGCCCGTCCGAGACATTTTCCCACCATCCAACTCGCGTCCCTGAGCGGCCATTTCCCCTCATGCATGTCTCTCCTTACCCGCATCTTTTGGAAACGGCTCTTTGCCAATCGACCGCGTGGGCTTGACGACGACATTTCTCAATCAGGACTATGGGGGATGAAAGGGAGGCGGTTCTGGCGTCATGGCCCTGAGTCAGAGATGACCGTCTCGTCCCATGTTTGGCCCTGTCTCGCCGTTTCCCCCGCAACGGCCGTCGGCGTCCTGGACCAACGCTTGAGCAAAGTGACAGCTCCCGTCGCACATGGCCGCACATGGAGCAACCTTGAAGGCCTCGGGGGCACGGCTCTCCCAAAAGAAACAAGAAAGATGACATCCGATGTGCTGACCGTCGCCTCTCGTCTGTCTTGCTTCCGACGTCTTCCAACTGGGTCGGAATGCCTGGCATGAGATGCGGCATGCGGACGCATGCAAGATATGACGAGAATAGCAGCAGGCCACTCGCCCGCGGCCTGGATCGATCCATTGGCCGACCCCAGAGCGGCCGACGCAATCGGCCAGGCAGACCGGCCGCGGCAGGGTCTTGTCTTGTCCGGCAGTGGAATCACGGGACCAGCTCACAGGACCAGGCAGCATGTCCGCCAACGTCAGTACAGCGCGACGGCCAAATGGCGACGCAGCAAGCAGAACAGAGCAGCTGAAACCTGCAGCTCGACTGTGGCGACTATTATGCGCTGTCCGCGTCTAAAACAGGCACAACCAGGGCCGGCAACCGGGCTGCACCTGCGAGGTAACTGCAAGCCGCAAGGGCAAGGTCGAGTGCTGCCGAAGCGAGACGTTGGCCCTGCCAGGCCTGCAGAAGCAATTCGCAACGGCGTCTTTAGTGGCGCGGCGGGCGACGGTGGTGAGGCAACCTGAAGCCACAGGGCCGGCACACATGCACTCCGCCACACGCCTCATCCGCGACCCATGCAATCACCGGGTCGTGAGGCTGGTGACGTGGCACTCAGGCCCGATGGAGCGGGTCTCGGGTGGCTCAGGCTCAGGCTTAGTGGGTGAGTGCCAGCAGAGCCGGATTCGGCTGAGCAAGAAATGCACCCTGCTCCGTTGCATCTGTGGCTTTACCCGGCTTTGCGAATCGTAGATCTCTGGGTTTTCCTCGGCCCAGGGCCCCGTACGCCGCCCATGTACTCGGTACTTGCAGCGGTGAGGCCAGGATCGTCTCGCTGACTCCGAAGACGACCCAAACCTGCGATGCCGACCAACGACAAGCAGCGGGCAAGATTGAATCACAAACGGCGGCCTGCAGAAGCGAGACTGGAGTCATGATGAAATCACACAGTCTTCGTTTTGTCTTTGCAATGACATCGAGACACTGGACTGCTGGATAACGACCAACCCACCACCAGGCCCCTGTCCGTTCTCCAATCGTAGCCGCCAAAGATCCCGCAACCAGGGGCCTGTTCAGGCGAGCAGGGGTTTCGGCACTTCCATTGGCCTCTGGCTTCGAGACGGCAGGGATGCGGCAATCTTAGTTTGTGGTCTAGTGAGTAACGTGACGGCGACGAGGTGCGAGCGGCCACAGCTTTCACACTGCTTCACACCCATCAGGGCGGCTGCTGGGAGTCTGGGAGCAGAGTTTTTCACCCTTCATGTCCGAATTCGTCGTCGTCCCACGCGTCCGCACAGACTGGAGGTCAACCGCAAGTGGCGCATGGCGTATTTTCGCAGACGCGGGATTAGCGCGTTGGGTGGTGGGATGCTTGTGAGCAGCCGTCATCGTCCTAAAGAACGTTTGGTGTCTCGCGGGAGGCTGGGCTGTCCTGAGACACCAGCTAACCATCAGCTGCCCAAGACCGATGCGTTGGCAACTCGACTACTTATCGGCTCCATGTCCTACAAGTTGAAGGTTGTCATGATGGAGAGCCGTCACTGTTCCCGATCTCCCCTTACCCTTAGCGCACAGGCTCGGCGCCTCTCTCCCCAGGACTAACAGAGCTTGACCGGGAGCTAACACCCAAACCAGCGAGGCGTACCGGGTGGGCGATGGCTCGCCTCAGAGGGCCCGGCTGAGGTGTCATTCACGGCTCCCAGTGGAGCAGCGTTCGTGTAGGCCGGAGCGAATAGCCTTGCATCTTTTCCACTTGTTGGATGCCGCTGATGCTGTTGGACGTTGCGGCCAGCGACCGGTCCATCATAGGATTCCTGGCCATGCAGCTTTGCGGCGTGGCTTGCGGCGTTGGAGCTGATGGGCCCAGGTGCGCTCTTGAATGGACTTCTGGATCATGACCCCGTTCCTTTGATTCCTCCTGGATGTGTGATCCGGTCGTCTAGGCGCGGCCTGCAGCCCACTCTACTGACCTCACGGGAAGAGCCCCGGAGTCGCGCTACGTGAGCTAGTGTTGGTCTGGCTCGGGTGTGTCAAGTGGGGGGCCGTGTACGCCGTCGCGGATGGGCTGTCCGTCCAGTCGGGTCAGATATTACTATCGCAAGGTATTGTCTGAGGCTGGCGGATGGAGTTCCAGGTCGCGGGGCGTTGTGTGGGTGTGCAAAGGGGGCTGACTAGGACGACAGTTGCTCGAGTGGGTGTCATCAACGTACAGCTATCAGGGTGTATGGGGAAGAGAATAGCAGAGGAATACATTACTTGGGATTCTCGAGCCGGGGATTCTCGAGCACGGCCTTTGGACTTCTTAGGTCTGCTCATGTCGTAATGCTGCAGGGTCAGATCTACAGTGTCAAGCTTCACAAGAGGTAATCATCCGTTTGCGCTACCGTCTCTGCGTCACTTTCTTGTTCAGAAATGTTCTGGTTTATTGTACGCAGCACGCATGGGGTTTTGTCATTGTAGTTGTCTGTCTATCAGACTACGCCCAATGGCCTCGAGGACGAATGTGAAAACAGACACGCTTGACGAGGATGCTTCTGGTCATTGTTGAAACTCGGGGAATGCAAATGCTAGTAGTACCGTCTTTCAGTTGACTTGATTCGGCTGCCTGACGTTCGGAGTCAAGTCTGTGAATGATGGAGATAGATAACCCCATCAGTGTTGAAATTGCGCTCTTCGGATGCTAGATTAGCCCGCAACTTGGTTCCTCAACTGATCCCGAGTCTGATTTGGCCAGACGAGCCGACGACCTCCATCTCGTGTTGGGGGCAGCAGAGGCGTGGGGATCGTGAGCCCGGCGTACAACACATCGTGGATTCGACTCCGCACCTTAATCGTATCGTCCTTCTAGTTTTGTGGTCCATGATCAATGTCTTTGTACTCAAAGTAGTTGCCGTGGACTGAGGGTTGTTCATGATCTGTCAGCGCACCACAGATGCTTCCGATCCATCTCCAGGTTCGCGGCCACCTTGAAACAACACCCATGACGGCTGCCACTTTGCCACGGCTTCTGTAGGTCGCTTGCACCCGGCAAAATACCAAGAGGCGGATGTTTCATTGGGGCAGGCATCTTGCGTTACTGTGTTCATTTCAAGTCTACACCAGGTGGCCACCAACGACCATCGCGGAGAGACATAGGTCATTTCGTCCAGTGTCTCTTTGACACTTTGGTGACCCGTATTCTCTTGCAGCCGAAGCTGCGGGACCCCGCTCAAAACTGCCTTCACCATTGTCTCTCTTTTCGTGTGTATCAGTCGAGGATACCAGGAAGACCTCCGCTACAACGAGCGATATCAACCTCGCACCCCGGGGACGCGAGACCACGGCGACAGGGGTCTTTCCATCGAGCCTCTCCACCATGTTGAGTTACGATATTGGCGAACCAGAAAGGAAATGCTCATCGTGGGCATGGGCACATTCGACAACGTCGACACTCTTGGTCACGGAAATCATGGGCAACATACCGCTGCACGTTCTTGACAAACAAAGCCCACTACGAGAGCAGCTCGCAATTAGACAACCGCCTCGTTCCTTCACGGTATGTAGAAAGCCTCACTGCCTTGCTACCTCCATGTGGAGTTCCGGTACGAAACAAGACTTGTCATCTCATGAGCAGCATCTCTTCATAAGTAACACCACCCTTTAAATGAAGCCCTGCGCATCTCCTGGATACAAAAAAGACTTTTAGCTCTATTCCATTACTGTGAAAAATATCTTGTTGGACAAGGCGTGTGTCGTCGATAACACCCCGTCGTATCCCGTCTTGATACTTGAACCAAGACCTGTCGTTCTTTCGATTGCTGCGTTTGCGTCCCCCTGTTCCTCTGTCGTAGACCGAAACGCCACCCGCCTCCCCCGACTGGGCATAGTATACAGACCCCCTCGCCATCAGCTGTGCATTGCGTCTCACTTCACTTAAGCGGCAAATCGCTTCGCTCTGGCCTCCATCTTGGCCTTCTCGGCCGGGTCGACCGCAGCGCTGCGCCTCTCACCGCCACCACCGCCGCCGCCGCCACCTTGACGGCCGCCGCCCTGGCGTCCGTTCCTGTTACCCCTGCCGCGACGTCCGCGGCCGTCGGTGCTCTGGCGCTTGGCATCCCGGCCGGGCTGTTCGTCGCTGCGCTCGGGGCGGCCGCGCTTGGGGCGTCTCTCCGGAAGCGCCGAGTCAAGACCCGCAGTGCTGGCGGCTTCGACGCCGAAACGCTTCGCGCGGTCGGTCTTCTTCTTTGACTCGTCGTCCTCGACGATGCCGAAGCGCTTGGCACGCTTGGCGCGCTTGCGGGCTTCTTCTGAGGCGTCGGTCGCGTCGAGGTTCAGGGCAAAGTTCTCCTTGGGCGCGGCAGCCTCCTCCTCCTCCTGAGGCTTCTCTTCTTCGGTGGCGGCTGTCTCAGCCGCGGGCGCAGGCTCGGAGGCCGCCTCGCTAGCTGCGGGCGCAGCGGTCTTTTCGGCAGCAGCAGGGGCCGGGGCGGGTTCGGCGACTGCCGGGACGGGCTCGGCGACGGGCTTGGGGGCGTCGGGTGCCTTGGCAGGCGCGGGCTCGTCGTCGCTATAGTCGATCTCGTCCTCCTCTGCGGCTGCGACAGTCAGCATTCCGTTTGACGGAGAGTGCGCACGAGCGGGCGAATGCATCGACGTACCGGGAGCGGCTTGCTTGTCGTTCTCCTTCAGGCGGTTGACGAGGTCCAGCTTGTTGCCAGTAGCAGGAAGGCCTCGCTCTTGGAGCAGCTTCTTGAGCTCGGGGACCTTCAACGAACTGTAGTCGGTAGCCATGTTTGCGACGGGAGTCTGGGGGATTAAGGGGTGGTTGAGATGGGCGTGAATGCTACTTCGCGCAAACTGTTGGAAGGATGCGCAAACGATGATGGTGAGAGATTGATGGCGGGAGGGGGTGGAGCGGTGGAGGAAGGGCTGTCGTTGATGGATCGTCGGGGGTTATGACGATTTTTGAGGCGCGTCGTTGCTGGTTTGGTTCGCGGGACGACAGCTCGGGAAGGCACCTCCAGCGCTTCTTGCCTGCCATTGCCTGCCAGAGCTTGGAGACGGTACGTACCTTGCCGGCGCAGCTAAGCGAGGATGCATGTGCACGGGCCACTCCACTGTTCCTGCATGAGCCGAAGTGGTTGCCGCAATCAAGCCGCCAGCGGCCAGTGGCAGGACGATGCCCTGAAGAATGGTCTTTGTTCAGTGTTTGCCGTTGCGACGTGATGCAGAACTGAGGCCGCTGAAGACACGGGCAACAAAGGAATTTCAACGTTGTTTAATTTCCGACAACTGCCGTTGATGGCAGGTGGAAATGAAAATGAAAATGGACGCTGCTTCTCTAGGTAAGGTAGCCGGTGCAGCAACTCGAGATGAGCAGGTCTCTCCGTCTCATATGGCCAGCCGCGGCAGACCACCGGCTCATGTGAAGAAAGTCCAGGACGCCTCCAGCTCCGTCCAAGTTGCTCGCGACCAGAGCAGCCATTGCTGCTCGGTTTTG
Source organism: Colletotrichum tropicicola (assembly GCA_025962755.1). Taxonomy (NCBI): domain Eukaryota; kingdom Fungi; phylum Ascomycota; class Sordariomycetes; order Glomerellales; family Glomerellaceae; genus Colletotrichum; species Colletotrichum tropicicola. The sequence goes on from JAOWMA010000048.1 coordinate 82,267, forward strand.
CGCGCCGCAACTGGCTCGAAGCTATGCTCTTGCTCATGTCATCCGGGTGACGTCGGGGTTCGGCTGGCTGAGCCCCAGCTGATCTTCCACTCAATCGGTCCCGTCTATGCTCCTGCCATCCCTTGGAGAGGCGACATGACGAGCTATTTCATCTCGTCGTCCTCGCTTTCCAGGCTGCCAGCAACTGGGACCATGGCTGCGAATCGAACTCAATTCGACCTCGACGCGCGGCCGTCCTGTGTCGAATGCGTCAACGGGGCCGCAGGCTGTCGACTGATGTGCGCAGCAGGTGTCGGTCTACTCAGGGTTCGGACCACGTCTCGAGCTTACGCGGTTACCTTATGTTGCGTAGTGGCAGCCGAAGAGATGGAACGGCGGGCTCCACCGACATGGAATCTGGCCCTCTCTGGCATCTGCATCTGTGAGACTGTGACGGCCTGTCATCAAAGTGGCCGATTTGGCCCGTGTAGACTCTAGAGACCAGAAAGGAAAGGACGCGTCGAGCATCCAGCGGTTGCGGGAGGCACGTGCTGAATGGCCGGGCTGGCCCCTCCCTCTCCTGCCCGTCGCGCGGTGGGCTTCCCTTCGTGCCTTCCACTTCCACACAACTTCGCAACGCCTGAGGCCAATCAAACCTTGATAACCTAATCGCGGCGCAGGTACGTACCGGTTCGGCCCACAGGGCGGATGGTGGTGACCTGTGAAAATGCTGCTACCCCGGATTCTGGCAGCAGCTCCACTATTTTGGGCCTTGGTCGACCGAGTCGATTGATCCCTCGTGCCATTTTCGCTCCTTTTCTACCCCCTGTCGCCTACCTACTGAGCTGTCCTCGACGAGCTGAGAACAAGCTTAATCGCCTCGTCTGCGAGCCCTATTTTTTGTATACCGAGTCCGCGGGCCATGCTATGGCCTACGCGTTAGCTTGAATTAGGCTCGTCGGAGCCGATTGTTCGTGTTCGTGTCCCCCTAACCAACCCGCATTTACCTGGTCACGCCGCCACCTTCGAGTCCCGGTCGCTGCAAACACCCAACATCTGCCCTACCTCGATCCCCGAGCCGCCCAAGATGACGCGCCGCATAGTAAGTCCTGCCGGGGGAGATATTCTCGATGCCGCGCATGCTGATGGCCCGCTGCTCTAGGTGCGCACGATAATCCAGCTCACCGCGGTGACGCTGGTGACCTTCCTCGTCGTCCTTTTCCTCGACCGCAACTTCCGAGTCCTCCCCAAGTCCATGCACCACTACATGCCCCAGCACCACCATGGCCTGATCGTCACCGACATCACCGTAACCAAGTGTTCGACCCTCAACGTCTTCTCCTCCTGCAAGCTCGACGTCGAAAAGTGGCACCGCATCGAGAAGGACCTGTATCTCGGCAAATCATGGACGACGAGCGCATACGTCCACGTCGCGCGCAAGAAGGAGGAGGAACTGGTCCCCGAGGACAAGGTCGTCATGGATGTGTCCGTCGGCAGGCTCGACCCCACGACTGCCAAGAAGGGAGAGGCGGACGAGAGATGGGAGAGCCGGCCGTACGGCCTGTGGGTGAAGCGGTCCTCGAACCAGAAAGACAGCGATTCCAAGAAGGCCGTTACGGGCGTTGACGTCCTCTTCGGCGACGATGCGGTCGAGGCCCGCGACGGCTGGGAGATTACCGGCACCCCTTTGCTGCTCCCCCTCGACGACGAGATTCCCGTCTCCCACATCACCGTGAGAAGGGGCAGCCAGAAGGAACCGACGAAGCCGCATCCGCGGATTGCCGAGAACGGCAAGTTCAAGATTGTCCAGCTCGCTGATCTCCATCTCAGCACTGGTGTTGGAAAGTGTCGCGATGCCATGCCCGAGGGTTACAACGGCGGGGTATGCGAGGCGGATCCCAGAACGCTGGACTTTGTGCAAAAGATTCTCACCGAGGAGAAGCCCAACCTTGTGGTCCTCAGTGGAGATCAGGTCAACGGCGACACGGCGCCCGACGGCCAGTCGGTGAGTATCCATGCTCTGGCAGGCCAGACGTGAGCTGACAGTGCAGGCTATTTTCAAAATCGCTCAAATTCTCATCAAGATGAAGATTCCATATGTGTCCATCTTCGGTAACCACGATGACGAGGGCTCGCTTCCCCGCGCGGCGCAAATGTCCATTCTCGAATCCCTGCCGTACTCCCTGGCCCGGGCCGGGCCAGAGGACATCGACGGCGTCGGCAATTACTACGTCGAGGTGCTTGCCAGGGGCAAGTCGGATCACTCGGCGCTGACGCTCTACATGCTGGACTCCCACGCGTACTCGCCTGACGAGCGCAAATACCACGGCTACGACTGGATCAAGCAGAATCAGATCGACTGGTTCAAGAAGACGGCTTCCGGCCTCAAGCAGGCCCACAAGCAGTACACTCACGTCCACATGGACCTAGCCTTCATCCACATTCCCCTGCCAGAGTACAGGGACCAAAACCTGGCAATCAAGGGTGAATGGAGGGAGGGCGTCACGGCACCCAACTTCAACTCCGGTTTCCGCGATGCCTTGATAGAGCAGGGCGTCGTCATGGTCAGCTGCGGGCAGTAAGTCATCCCACTTGTTTCTCCAAGATGATTCTAACAAGGCGCAGCGACCATGTCAATGACTACTGCTCACTCTCGCTGGACAGCCAGTCCAAGCCCTCCCTGTGGATGTGCTACGCTGGCGCCGTGGGTTTCGGTGGCTACGCGGGCTACGGCGGCTACCACCGGCGGATACGTGTGTTCGAGGTCGACACTAACCAGGCCCGCATTACGACGTGGAAGCGGGTGGAGTGGGGCGACACCGGCAAGAGGATTGACGAGCAGATGATTGTCGATGAGGGTAGGCCTGTCAACCTCAGGCAGTAGACCCCGGAAGGTTTGATGAGTTGCTGGCTAGTCAGGGCCTATGCTGCGGTTTGAATGAAACACGGAAAATTGGAGTTTGGAGGCTAACGGAGTCTGGTTTGATTCTTTATACTCCCCGAAGACACTCGGGTGAATGGATTCATAGCATGTATTTTCGTGGAGCATCAGTAATGGATTGGCATGTGGCAGAGAGAGAACCGCGGGGAGATGCCGGCGGTCTGATGACATGTAAATGTATCTCGGTAGAGCATGTAACGACCACTTTACTCATCATCTACTTTGATTCGCTGGTTATCAGGTATCAATCGTATGGCTTCCTCGGTCCGCGGCGTAAGTGGCTTGCAAGAAGCCCGATGGCCATGCGAAAGCACCGGCAGACCAACGGCTTGACATTTTATCCAGTCGGATGGTTGCCGGGCGCCATGAGCGGGTGATGGTGTCTTGTTTTTCTCTGTTCGCGAGACTCCCCCCACAATCTCCCAAGGAACTCGTCGAAATAGACTCCCTGAGGTAGCATTCAGGTTTTCGATAAATTTTACAAGTGAAGGAAGGACTGACTGCAGTGACTAACTTGCGCATGATAGTATGTTCGGCCCGCGATGCTCGCAGGTCACATTTTGGCTTTCGGCTGTGGCTCCTCATCTGCCGGAGATGGGGATGGGTAGGGGGAGTTGAGGCTGAACTCAAGAGACCCTTGAGGATTTTTTGACGGCAAAAGCAGTAACACGGATCACACAGCCGAATCGAAAAGTTTACAGCAGTCTCTTTCTGTGGTTACGGCATTCCATCGTTCGTTGTCCAGACCACTCTTTGACTTTGAAAATCCTCAAGCTTCTTTCCTTTTTAACCAGAGGAACGACGGAGCAGTTCCGCGTGGCTGACGGAAACCCTTCAATCTGAATAACGTTGACATTGAACACAAAATCTGCAGTGATATCAAGTCTATAATCGTAGTTGTGACGATCTTGAGCGCTTGACGTCTTGATGTTATGAGCTAACCCAGAGAATCAGCCGTACCACATACTCCCTTCTTCCAGAGGTCGAGGACAGGCCCAAAGAGTTTTGATCACCCAAGGGTAGTTCCTGAGCATGGCTTCCCAGCATCCAGGTACCAGTCCGCGGTGGCAACTTAATATCCGTCTCTTTTCGTTCGTTCTTGCCCCTTCCTTAAGTAGTTCTTCTACTTTCGCAATTGCTCGCCATCTCGTTTCTCTCTACATTTTCTTTCTGTCGTCAGCCAATCAATCCATCTTATCTCAAGCACTAAGTTGCCTTGAGCACCATTCCGCGTTTTCCCGTTGCTCTCTATCGTCAACAAAGGGACAGCCCAGAGAAAAGAAAAAGGGATATCAACACAAGTCAAAGACGGAGAAAACAAACAGTTAACAATATACCCGACCGCCAAAAGCTAGAAGACAATCACAATGTCAAGTGCCGAGGAGCAAAATAATGGCGAGGCAGACCGCTGGGCTGTCCCGGCTGCCCCGGCCAGACGTTCGGGACAGGGAAAGCAACAGATGCAGCCTCATAACCCCCCTGCGCGCCCTGCCGGGCCAAGCGATGATTGCGTGCAGCCGACCTCTGTGTCATCGACAGGGTCGCAGATAGATTTGAAGCAGCTGGAACTGTTTTTCGACATAGTGTTGTCGGAGGCACAGTGTCAAAAGGCGGAACAACCGATAGAAAAGGTGGCTCCCCAACCTTCCATACCGTCCTGCCGACCTCCGATGGCTCAATTGACGTTACCGTCTCGTCCCGCTCCCTCGTCCCGCCCTGATCTGTCATCCCGTCATGGTCAAACAGGTCCTTCATTCACTCCGATGCTGTCTTCGATGGGCATGAACACTTTCTGGAGCACGGCAGCAGCAGACACGGCGCGTTTGACAACCGGCTTAAACGACATGCCCTCGTCTCAAGTTGCGGTGGCACCATCATGGCCTCCGTCCTCTGCCGCCACGGGTAACATGTGGAGCAGCCAGACAACACCGGAGACTCCATGGACCTCGTTTTATGATGGCGCCGGAGCGAACATCGGCTTGGGAGGCCAGGCCTGTTATCCGCAAGTCTGCGGGACCGCTTGTCCGGACGCGGCGTTGCTGGACCCTGAAGTCCCCGAACGTCCGCTTGAAGGAGAGGCGGGCCAAGCTTCCGACGCCTATCTAGAGTACGCTGCCAGTTTAAAAATGTGACGGCGGGCTTCACAGGCTTTGAGACTGTGGCGATGAGGAAACTGGGGAAATAATGCCTGAATTAGTGCAGTAATACAAACCGCAGAGGTTGTTGCTTTGTGATAGGAAGATAGCATGGTTTTTAAAAGTTTTGACAATGGACTTCTTTTTTCTTCAACCATAGCCTTGTGTTTTGTCGAAGATTTGTGTGAAATCTGACGAGTATCTGGTCAAATGCTAGGCCTTCTCAACAGCAAACGCGAAAGGTACAAGCTCTAGGCCGGGAAACAACTGGTACCGAAGCCATGCGACGGCCTCGTGGACGTAGGATGCGGGAATCTGAAGGATTGGATCGTTTTAGGCAGGTTCTGCTGACAGGATTCGGATCTCCACGGGCTGGGCCGCTGACGGCGCCGGCAGCCGGTGCTGGGCGGGGCCCGGCGAGCGTGCATGCATCTCGGGCCGGTGTAATGGCCGGGTTGACTGGTGCTGTCGCAAAAGAAGGCAGTCGAAGCTGCTTACCGATCTCTCGTCTCGCGACGCGGGTCGCTCTTGCTGACTGACACTGGAGGATATTCGCACGGCCCCACTGTTTCCGGGGCGCGAAATGGCCGTGGACGGTGACGACATGGCGTCTGGGTGGGATAACTGACGTGATTTCTAAGCAGCAGGAGCCCCGCGCCCTCGTGTCGCGACCTGATGGAGGGGTCACTGTGACGGAAGCATTTCCAAACGCGCAGTGTGTCCTTCCACGGCCCTCGGCGGGTCTTTCCCCCATATCATTAAGTGACCATGAGGGAGGGAGGGGTCAAGGGGGGTTTTAACTCTGAGCTCACCGACCTGGAGTGGATTAGTATTTAGGAGCTCTGGCCTCGGCTTCGTCTTGCACACAACCACCTTGCCCTGACGACATCTGGACCTTTTCTGCTGCAATACCACTTCATGACCACCCGCGTTTCCCAGTTGGGTAAACAGATTTTCAACATGGCTGCCAAGACCAAGACCGATATCCACCTGTACACCCTGGGTACCCCCAATGGTATCAAGGTATCCATTCTGTTGGAGGAGCTTGGCCTGGACTACAAGGTCACCACCATCGACATCTCCAAGAACACCCAAAAGGTTAGATGACTGGGGAGACTTCGGCGCAGGGCGCAGGGCGTAGGGCGCAGGCTAATAATGCATTGCAGGAGTCCTGGTTCCTTGAGATCAACCCCAATGGACGCATCCCGGCCTTGACCGATACGTTTGAGGACGGCAAGCCGATTCGTCTGTTTGAGAGCGGCAGCATCATGCAGTACCTCGTCGACCGCTACGACAAGGACCACAAGGTCTCCTACCCGTACGGCTCGCGCGAGTACTGGGAAGTGAACAACTGGGTACGGCCGACTTGGACTGACCTGACCGAACGACGCGAGCTAACGCGATGTAATAATGTAGCTGCACTGGCAGATGGGTGGACTGGGTCCCATGCAGGGGTGAGTTTCCGTCCGAGGAAGTTGAGATGGCAGAATGCTAACTGCTGCCAGACAAGCCAACCACTTCAAGCGTGAGTTGCTTGTGAATCTTGTAATTGGAGCACCCAACTGACTATCACAGGCTACGCCCCTGAGAAGATCCAGTACGGAATCGACCGCTACGTCAATGAGACGCGGCGTCTGTACCGCACCATGGACACCCAGCTCAAGGCGAACCCCAACGGTTACCTTGTCGGTGACCGGGTGACCATTGCCGACATGGCCTGCTGGGGCTGGGTGGCTGCCAGCAAGTGGTCGGGGGTCGACCTCGACGAGTTCCCCGCGCTCAAGGCTTGGCTGTGGAAGCTGGTCGAGCGCCCCGGCTTCGAGGCAGGCCGCAACGTGCCGTCGCCTCACAAGGCGCTGGAGCAGCACAGCAAGTCGGAGGAGGAGCTGGACGCGGCGGCCAAGGGCGCGTCTGCGTGGATCCTCAAGGGCATGAAGGAGGATGCTACGAAGAAATAGATGACGAACTGACGAGTATGAAACCGGGCGGTATATCATACACATCCATGACATGAATATCATATAAAATATCACAAGCTGCCTAGCAACAGATCACCAACTGTGATGGATCAAGCCAAGAATAACGGTGGCAGATGACGGGTAAATAAAACTGGAGACAAGAGACTGAGTCACGCATAGCCAGCGACACTACATGGGCCCAGAGTTCGGACTTTTCTCCAAGCTCAAATGAGTCCAATCGGGTCGGTTAGCTCAGTTGGTTAGAGCGTGGTACTAATATGCGATCTAGCATGTTCAGTAATGCCAAGGCCGGGAGTTCAAGCCTCCCACTGATCACATTTTTGCCCGTTCGGACGTCAGATTGGCGGCACATCGCATTTCTCTGCTGTCTCGTGAATTTGTCTTGATCTAATTTTTAAAGTTTGCCGTGCCTGGATTTCTGGGTCCGTGTCCGACGACGTTAGGATCACGTGGCGCTGCTGGTCTGTCACCGCGCAAACACACCAGCTGGCGCCAGGCGCCGCCGAATAAGCTCAGCCTTCCGGACATGGTATCCATCTCCGCAGCAGCTCGCAAACTCGGGGTCCATATAAAAGTTCCCTTCCCTCCCCCGTCGCAAGTTGCAACCCACCCTCGCCATCACACCACATCACCTCCCTGCCGACATCTTTATTGCCATCGCGCAGCAGTCAAAATGTCGTGGAGAAATCAGGGAATTACCGGTTCCAACAACATCCCCCTCGGGAAGCGCCGTTTCGGTGGCGACGACGAGGAGCCCGAGGTCCATAGCAATGGGAACGGCAATGGCGAGCTCAAGCGCGGTCGCAGCCCGGAGCCTCGTGAGTACTTCCATTTTCGCGCCGTCACTTGTCCGCAATTGACTCTGACATCGCATCCAGGCACCGACGCCGATGGTCCTCGCCGCCGAAAGAAGAGAAACCGCTGGGGCGACGCGTCCGAGAACAAGGCTGCGGGCTTGATGGGCCTTACCACGGCCATCACGGCCAACATGACGGGCGAGCAGCTCGAGGCCTACACCTTGCACTTGCGCATAACGGAAATCAGCCAAAAGCTTCGTATCGACGACGTCGTCCCCGCGGATGGAGACAGGTATGTGGCCGCCGCCACCCAGCCTTTTGAAACTTTGGCACTGACTGACTCTTGCAGATCCCCGTCTCCTCCCCCGCAGTACGACAACCACGGTCGCCGTATCAACACGCGCGAATACCGCTACCGCAAGCGCCTCGAGGACGAGCGCCACAAGCTCATCGAAAAGGCCATGAAGACCATCCCTAACTACCACCCGCCGCAGGACTACCGCAGGCCCACCAAGACCCAGGAGAAGGTCTACGTGCCTGTTAACGATTATCCAGAGATTAACTTCAGTATGATTGCTAACCCTCTAACCCTCCTAACCAAACTTCTTGTTTCCCTTGTTCCCTGCTTGGACTCTGGCCAAACTTGTCATGCATCCTCCAGGTGTCTTGTCAGACCTGGCCTTGTTTGCAGATCGGGACCGTCATTACTTGCTTCACCCTCTTGATACAGATACTAACGCGTAGCTCTCCCAATGAAGTTGGCTTACTTATCGGACCCCGTGGCAACACTTTGAAGAAGATGGAAGCAGAATCCGGCGCAAAGATTGCCATCCGCGGCAAGGGCTCCGTCAAGGAGGGCAAGGGCCGGTCGGACGCAGCACACGCCAGCAACCAGGAGGAGGACCTGCACTGCCTCATCATGGCCGACACGGAGGAGAAGGTCAACAAGGCCAAGAAGCTCATTCACAATGTCATTGAGACGGTATGTTTCCATCCCCGCTGCACCCATCGACAATGACAGTCGCTGACCCCTCGACACAGGCCGCTTCCATCCCCGAAGGACAGAACGAGCTCAAGCGTAACCAGCTTCGTGAGCTCGCTGCTCTCAACGGTACCCTCCGAGACGACGAGAACCAGGCCTGCCAGAACTGCGGTCAAATTGGTCACCGCAAGTACGACTGCCCCGAGCGACAAAACTACACTGCCAGCATCATCTGTCGTGTCTGTGGCAACGCTGGGCACATGGCCAGAGATTGTCCCGACCGCCAGAAGGGTGCCAGCTGGCGCAATGACGGCAGTGCTGGGGGTAGAGGACCCGCCGGCCGCATTGGAAGCGGAGACGCTGTCGACCGCGAGTACGAGGTATGGTTATTCCCGATCACTCTGACAACTGTCGTGGCTAACATGGTGCAGCAACTTATGCAAGAACTCGGCGGTGGCTCCTCCAGCGGTGCAGCTCCTGCGCGCATCGAGGCCGGCCCTGGCTCGTACAACAACGGCCCCAGCGGCGATGCGAAGCCCTGGCAACGTGGCCCGACCGGCGGTCCGGCTCCCTGGCGTAGCCGTAACAGCGACTCGCGAGACGACCGTGACCGCGACGGTGGCGGCTCTACTGCTCCGTGGGCTCGCGACCGCAGCCGCCGCGATGATCACGGCGGCGGTGGCGGCGACAGCTACTACGGCGGCCAGGGCTACGGCGGCCAGGCCTCATCTGGTGGCGGTGCTCCTGGCGCTGCCCCTTGGCACCAACCTCCCGGAACTCAGAACGGCTATGGTGGATATGGCGGCTACCCTGGATACGGTGCTCCTCCGGGCATGAGCGCCCCGCCCCCGGGCATCCCGCCCCCGCCTGGTGCTCCCGGCCTCGGAGCCCCTCCCGGTCTTGCTGGCGGTCTCAACGCCCTCATTCAGCAGTATGCTGGCGGTGCTCCTCCCCCGCCGCCCTCCGACAATGCCCCTCCTCCGCCTCCTAGCGACCAGCCTCCCCCGCCTCCTCCCGGTGCCTGATCCGCGTTCCAGATCCGGCTGGCGGAATGACAAACGACTGACAGGACACTGGTTAAGGCCGGGTCAACTAACGATGGACTAACAACCAAGAACTCGTCATGACTTCCAGGTTGCTCGAGTGTTCGCACTGGTGCCGTTTGACTCGGCAATGTCGTGAACAGCCGACGGCGCAGACGAAATTGTACAATAGACTGAAATTAGGCACTAATCCATAGGATCCTCGACATGACTGTGGTAGCATGCAGAATGGTTCATCCTATTTCCTGAAATCCGCTAGTGCACGTGAAGTGTTTGTAACGCCGTAGTTCCAAGCGCTGTCTCGGAGTCGGACCCGAGTGTGAAGGCCGAGACAGATTGCCATCTAAACTCTGAAAAAACCTGTCGTCCAAGCCGCGGCGATTGGATAGTCTCGGGCGCATCAAATGCCACAATTGAGTTGCACCCGGCCAAGACAGCAGCAGCAGCCGTCGCGGAAGCCAGTCGCAAGCTGCATACCTTAAGGCAAGGTAATTAGTAGGTAGCGAAGGTTGGTTGTGGTTGCATAGTACCCCGCATTAATGACATCCATATCGCAGGCTAGGTAGGTACATAGGTACTTAGGTGCCTTTGTACAGACCGCTGTAGGCGCTAGTAACATAAGCCTGTGGAGGAGACTCGGGGAGCTTGGGCCACCTCTCCTCGGTGCTGTGCGTGCTGCGTGCTGGTGCTGGTGCTGTCCATCATGCTGCGCGAATACGGAGACCGACCCGGGCGGGCACTGTTGTGTCCCAGATCTGCCTGGCATGACGCCTTTCGATCCGTGATTGTGCCCACCCACGTCCGGCGCCGCCTCCTCCATCCCACCTCTGTCGACCAGCAGCGTCGATAAGGCACTTTTCCCCGTCGTGACCTTTGCTGTTTGTCGCATTCCATAGCTTCTCTTTCCGTCGAGTTCTTCCTCTGCGGAGCACCCGACAACCTCGAGATCGTCCGCTCGAACGGCGACAGCTCCGGCATCGAGTCCTGGGCGAGAACGACCCCGGCACCGACGATCTTGATAACGACCATAATCACCTCCATTGGTACTGCATCCGCAGCAACAGGCTTTCGGACGAATACCCCGCGGCAGCCATGGCTGTCAATCCCTTCGGGTTCACGACGGGGCCGGTCACCTTCTGGCTGGTCATCGTCTACGCCGCGTTCCTCATCCCGCTCGTGTGGATCCACGAGAGCGTCCCGTCTGTCAACAAGCGAACAGACGGCGTCAACGTAGCCGAGGCGTGGCACGACTTGACGACCATCACCAAGAGCTACCACCCGTACAACAGCCGCGCCAACGAGGACGTGGGCAAGTTCCTCGTGCAGCGCATCGAAGAGATTCTGGACAACAACGGCGTCGAGTACACCAAGGAGAAGGAGGCGGGCGGCATCGTCCGTTCCAAGGATGTTTCGTAAGTGATTTTCACTTCTGACTCTCACTTTCCTCGACGGAAACTCGGCTAACCAGTACGCAGTGACACGCCAGTCCCCGCCAGACCAGACGCCGTGAAGCGAGCTTCGACGGGCCCTCTCGTCACCATCTTCGACGACACAATCTCGAACGTTACATATGTCAGCACGGGCGGAAACCTGGGAACCAATCTCGGCGCCGTTGGTCCTGGCCAGGGCACCTACTTCGAGGGCACAAACAAGATTGTCTACATCCGCGGCGAGGAAGACGAGGACGGCGAGTGGTGGAAGACGAGCCGTGATGGCCGCGCCATCGGCAAGGGTGGCGTTCTCGTCAATGCCCATTACGATTCGTAAGTGGTTCCGTGCATGTTGACCCGGAAAGTGCTGACAATTGACAGTGTTTCTACCGGATACGGCGCAACCGACGACGGAATGGGATGCGTGAGCGTTCTCCAGATCCTCAACTATTACACAACCCCGGGCCGGCAGCCAAAGCGCGGAATTGTACTTCTCCTCAACAACGGCGAAGAGGACGGCCTGTATGGGGCGCGGGCCTACGTCTACAGCCCCCTCTACTACTTCACCACCACATTTGTCAATCTCGAGGGTGCCGGCGCCGGTGGACGAGCCATTCTGTTCCGCACAACTGACCTGGAGACTGCCAAGGCTTATACTCATGCCCCACACCCCTTTGGATCCGTCGTTGCGGCAGACGGATTCAAGCTCGGTTTCATCAGAAGTGCCACCGATTACTCGGTGTGGACGGAGAACTTTGGCCAGCGTGGTCTCGACATCGCATTCTACCGCCCGCGTGCGCGCTACCACACCAACCAGGATGACACCCGCCACGCATCCCGAGAGAGTCTGTACCACATGTTGTCGAACTCGCTGGCTGCCGTCGATGCTCTCCAGAAAGACACAAGCAGCTTCACCGCCAAGAATCATGATGGAGACAAGAGAAAGGTGTCGAGCGGTACTGGCACCGACGGCGTATGGTTTGACATGTTTGGCCAGGGCTTTGCCGTGCTGGAGCTTCGTGGTCTCTTTGCATGGACCCTGACCCTCCTCATCGTGACGCCGCTCATTCTTGCTCTCGTTACCTACATTCTTGCGAGACAGGACAAGTACTATTTCTTCTCGGGCAAGGTTCGAGTTGAAGAGGATGACGACCCAGTCCCTCTTGGAGGTTTCAAGGGGCTCTTCCGCTTTCCCTTCGCCCTGATCTTCTCGGCCGCCTTGACGGTTGCATCTGCCTTCCTGATCAACCGAGTCAACCCTCACATCATTTATAGCAGTGATTATGCAGTGTAAGTCGCCCACCTCCTTCAGCACAAACAGCTTGCTAATTGCCGCAGCTGGGCAACGACACTGTCGCTGTTCTTCGTCAGCTTCTGGACCATCTCGAGGGGCGCGAGCGCCGTGAGGCCGAGTGCTTTGCAGCGAGGCTACGCCCATATTTGGCTTTTTGCCATCAGCTGGGCCATTCTGGTTGCTGTCACGGTCTACGCGGACAGATTCAAAATTGCCTCGGGCTATCCGTTTGCATTCTTCCACTCCGCTGTCTTCGTCGCAACGCTCATCAGTCTGTTGGACCTCTTTGCGCTCCCCGCCAAACATGACTACGCTCAGACCACGCACGACGATCAGCAAGCCAGGGACCACATCGCAGAAGTGCCCAACTCTGATGCGCTGATCTCTCCTGGACCCAACGAGGTCGGCAACGGTCGCGGAAACCAAGAGGCCGGCGAGGACGAGCCCACGGAAACTACGCCTCTCACTGGTGGCGGCCAGAATGGTGGCCACGGAACTATTCGAACCACCTTTGCCACGGGTTATCGCCGCTCGCTTTCGGCCATCATGAGCAACGCCGACGATGAAGAGACCAAGGATGAGCCCCCGCCATACGAGCAGGAGCAGCCGTGGTCCACCAAGCTGCCGTCGTGGACGTGGTTCATCCAGCTTCTTCTGCTTGCTCCAATCACCATCATCATCTTTATTCAGCTTGGTCTCTTTATCACGGCCGCGATCCAGTCTACGAGCGCAGACGGTAAAGACCCGTTGCTGAGCTATGTGATCATCGCTGTCTTCAGTATTGCGATCCTCTTGCCCGTTACCCCCTTCGTTCACCGGGCCACGTACTACCTGCCTCTGTTCCTCCTCTTCATCCTTGTCACCACCCTCATCTACAACCTGGTGGCTTTCCCGTTCTCTGCCAGCAACCGCTACAAGGTGTACTTCCAGCAAACCGTTAGCCTCCAGGACGGATCTTCGAGTGTGCGTATCACTGGAATTGAGGAGTTTGCCCGAAAAATGATTAGCGAGCTCCCTTCCGCTGCGGGCCAGACCATCGATTGCGAAAAGTCTACTAGAGGAACACTTTTGACATGCCACTTCGACGGAAGCGCGGTGCCACCCAAGATCACGAGCGATCTGTTTGCCGATTTCGCCAAGAACAAGTATGCCAACCTCGTCACGGTGAATGTTACCCGCTCGTCGGGCAAGAACAAGGCTGCGCTCGAGATCGATGCCAAAGAGTCCAAGGCGTGCACGTTGACGTTTGACCAAGCGATCTCCACATTCTCCATCCGTGGAAACCCTGGTATCGAGCCGATTCTGGGTGGGCTTCCTGACGCTGGCGTCGAAGGGATTACTCTCTGGCGCAGAGACTGGTCGAAGCCTTGGATTGTGGACATTGAATGGAAAGAGCCTCGGACCCAGTCTTCCTCGCAAGACACTGCCCACGTTCCTGCTACTCCAGCTGAGCCAGCAGGAAGTGAGGAACTTCGGGTCCGCGAGACACCGGATTCGGAGAAAGCAGGACCGAAGGGAGTCATCTCCTGCGACTGGAGCGACGCCAATGCCCTGGGCACGATCCCTGCGTTTGACGAGGCTGTGCAATACGCACCTGACTGGATCGCCGTCACTAAGTACGGCGTCGGCCTGGTCCAGGGTGTCCAGGACTTTTCGGTCTGAGAGTAACGACAATCACGGGGTGGAATAGCAGGCGAGGAGGATCGGACCTAGAGGTGGGTGGGAGGCGTGCCCATTGTTTTTCTCATTTCCTATCTGCCTCACGGACAACAGCATTGTTAATCATCGATTGGCGTTTTGGCACGGCTGCATCATTCCTCACTCTCCTGTATCTCTAGTTGTCATTGTCATTGTCAGCACGCACCGTTACGAGACACGCATAATCATTGGCGGACACGCGGAGGTTGGAGCATGGATAGTTAATGAATCAGAAACGTTTGTTGTTCTATGAGTTCTGATGAGCGCATGCACCCAGGCCTTCGGGGCGCCATGCCCTCCCTATGCCTCTCGTTCGTCAAGTCTAACACGACTTGGGATATCTTGGTCTATCCAGTCAGCCTGGTTGGTGTATCCAGAAAGCGATTCGTTTGCAGGACTTACTCAAGTTTTCATGGTCTCGTACAAATTCAGGTCTGGTAATAGCCATTAAATATTTCTCAAGCAGTCAACATAGCTCATTGTTGCATGCTGTCACCAGCCCGCTGCTGCTCTTCCGCATGATACCTCTCGAGGAAGTCTCTCATCTTGCCCCATAACTCGGCCTCCATGTCGCGCTCGACCTTGTTGTTGCGGCTGTTGAGCCAGCCAACGTCGAGGTTCCCGATGGTCCCGACGCCGTTGGGCTCCAGGGACGGCCTGGCGACGATCTTGGCGTCCTCGTTCATGACGACCTGACGGCCGCCGTCCTTGGAGGCGTCGCTGCGTAGCTTGATGATGCCGGCCTCCTCGAGGCCCATGATCTGGCGCTTCATGTGCACGTCTACGGTGTGCAGGGTGGAGAGGAGGGAGTCCATTGAGGATTTGAAGAGCTGTTTCTGGTCTTCTGGTGACGCGGTGCCTGACGCGCCGCCATCGGTGGTGGTCTGGGGCTTGTTGCTAAGGGCGGACATGGCGGAGGAGGTGTGGTGCATGAGCTGGACGATGTTCTTGTCGATGTCGCAGAGCTGCTTGATGCGCTCTTCAAGGGTGAAGGGCTCGTGGGCGTCATCGGCAGACGTCATTGCTGTGTCGGCCATGTTGAAGACGGGGTGACGAAGTCGAATATGAAGTTTTGGCCGACTCGGGATGAAGGAGTTGAGGAGAACGTAGATCTCGAAATTAGCGGCAGGTGAGTGAGAGACTGAATGAGCTTGGTGATGAATCTCAAAAGGTACGAAGGTGAGGTACCGTGTCGAAGAAATAGTGGAGCCCAACCGTGCAAGCTCACTCGAATGATTGGGGAACCTGGCAGGCACCAGCCCCAAAGAGGCTAGCGCGCTCTTGGATGGATATTTTCCGCTGCCAACCTCTCCTTCCGCCTTCTTTGCAGCCTTGCAGGGGATCGAGCCTCACTCATCGGTGAGACGCGACACTCATCGAATTCATCGACTTCGTTCAAACCGGCCCGTCAAGGAACCTGTACGGAACTTTTATTCTTGTCCTGTAGTAGTTATTGCTGCGCGTAGCCTGTTTGCGTCCTGTCGCTCTTTCCCGACGCTGAGGCTCCCCTCTGCGGCTTCCTGGCGCCTCATCGGACGGATGACTATGGCCCATCAGTTTTAGGAAGGCAAACGAATTGAGACATCAGTAAAATCGAACGGGAGGAAGGCACGAATCCGAAAATGTCAGGCAACGCCGGCCAACCAGGCGCGGGGGCTGCTCCTGCCGCCCCTGCGGCGGGCGCCGCGTCTGGAAACTTCTCACAACAACCCGCGACGACACCAACTCCAGCCCCAGCAACGACCCCGGCACCTGTTCAAGCCCCAGCAGCGCCTGCCCCGGCACCGGCAACCGCTCCGATGTCTAACCAAAATCTCAATCAGATTGTGAGTGCTGCTTTCTGTTCTGTATTCCGTGAGAGCTGGGGATGAATAAGCATGAATATGGAGAACGACCAGACTGGCTCCAGGAAGACGACAGAAATCACAAAGCAGCAGATCACAGCAACATAAACAGCAATGGAACCGAGCAAGGAACGGGGAATTGTGATTCTCTCACCATGTTTCAGTCTCGGTGGCAACTGTTACTGACAAAACTTTTTGTCTAGGTCACAGACTACCTGCTCAAGAGGGGTTACACACGCACGGAGACGATCTTTCGACAAGAATCATCTCATCTGGGACCGGATGGCAGACCTATTCACAACAAGGTGGATGACTTGGGACCTAGGAAGTACCTGAAGGCCTTCAACTTGTTGCGCGAGTGGGTTGAGAACAACCTCGACATCTACAAGGTATCCCCGCCAGTCTACGCCTGCCTGACCTCTCTGACATCTCGCAGTTTGAGCTGAACAAGCTCCTCTGGCCCGTTTTCGTCTACTCGTGGCTTGAGCTAGTCACCCAAGGCTACTCTGAGGATGCCAAGACCCTCCTCAACACACTCAAGTCTTACTTCGAGAACATCCACGCAGACGACCTAAAGACCTTCTCCACCGTCACCCTGCCACTTCACGCCAAGGAGAACCCGACGACCAAGCTCTACCGCGAGAACAAGTACCGTATCCCGCTGAACCAGCATGTGAGCGGCAACCTCTTCCACTTCCTCGAGCGCGAGCGCGACAACGGCGGCTCGGTCATCACCTACATCCTCCAGACGTTCTGCCAACTCGATTCGACTGTCCGTGGGCCTATTGAGCCCTTCAGCTTCGAGGCCATCTATCGCCGCAGCCAGAACCTGGACTTTGACGAGATCGACCTGCAGGAGGGCATTCCCGGAGTCTTCACGGGCATCTCGAACAGAGACCTGCTCGACAAGAGCGTGCCTCTGAAGCTGGGCCCCCTGCCGATGGAGGAGGACCTCCGTGACGACGTGAGAGCCGAGCTGCAAGACGAGGATGCGCTTAACCCTCCGCCCGAGGGCAGATCCACCTTGGTCGACGAGTTTGATCGCAAGATCAAGCGCGAGGAGAGCGCGGACGGTCCCACCAGAGCCGACCTGCCCCTCCCGCCGTCTCGTGCTCGTGATATTGTGATGGAAATGCAGAAAGTTAGGGAGAACCGCGACCGTTTCAAGATTGAGGGCCGTACCGGCGGTGTTGGTGTCCCTGTCAGCGCCTGCATGTTTACATTTCACAACACTCTTGGAAGGTTGGTTTGGATCTCCCCGCTTACTGTTGCCGTACTAACGAACGCAGTGTTTCGTGCATGGACTTCTCCCAGGACCACGAGCTGGTTGCCGTTGGCACAATGGACTCGTACATTCGCATCTGGCACCTTGAGGGAAAACCATTGAAGTCAAAGCGAGCCGACGAAAAGGACTTCAAGTTCAACAACCGCAAGCTCATCGGTCACTCTGGGCCGGTGTACTCTGTGTCGTTCTCCGACGCCATCACTAGACTCGAGCACGCGCCATTTGGTGACGAGGGCAAGGGACAGGCTCCTATTGAGACCAACTCGAAGCTGCTGCTGTCTTCCTCGGCCGACGGCACCGTCCGCATCTGGTCCCTGGATCTGTGGGCCTGCGTGTGCGTCTTCAAGGGCCACGACGGCCCCGTTTTGCGAGCAGTCTGGGGTCCCCACGGGCACTACTTTTTGACCGGTGGATGGGACAAGACCGCCCGGGTGTGGATGCAGGACCACGCCTCCGCTCAGCGCATCCTCGTGGGTCACGACTCGAGCATCTCGGCGGTTGCATGGCACCCCAACGGCACCTACGTCTTCTCTGCTTCCGACGAGACCGACAAGTCTGTCCGCATGTGGTCCGTTGTCACGGGCCAATGCGTGCGAGTCTTCACGGGGCACACGGACTACATCTCAACACTCGAGTGCGCACCCAACGGAAAGATCCT
The DNA here is from genome assembly GCA_025962755.1 of Colletotrichum tropicicola. Lineage (NCBI taxonomy): Eukaryota > Fungi > Ascomycota > Sordariomycetes > Glomerellales > Glomerellaceae > Colletotrichum > Colletotrichum tropicicola. Next base: position 100,332 of record JAOWMA010000048.1, read on the forward strand.
GGCCAGCGCCGACAACAGTGGCAACATCTTCTTCTGGGACATTCAGAAGGGCGCTCGCATCAAGCGGTCCCGTGGGCACGGCAAGGGCGGAATCTGGTCGATGAGCTTCAGCGTCGAGTCCAACGTGCTGGTCTCGGGTGGCCAGGACGGCACCGTCCGCGTCTGGGACGTCGACCTTCCTGCGGAGGGCCACAAGGTGGTTCAGCAGCAGCAGGGAACGGCGCCCGCGCAGGAAGGCGGCGACACCATCGTCGCGGCTACGGGACAAACGGAGCGTCCGAATGCCACCGGACAAGGGACTGCGGGTGGCAGCTCGACCGCCCCGAGCGGCGGCAAGAAGAAGGGCAAGGAGGTGATGATCACACCCGACCAGATCAGCGCGTTCCCGACCAAGAAGACGCCGGTGATGAAGGTGCAGTTCACCCGGATGAACCTGATTGTGGCTGGTGGCTGCTACGACCCCGACCGCTAGACGAGAGGATGGATTTCGCCGAGTAATATTCCCAGGCGCGTGGATTTAGATTGCTTTCATCCAGTTTGGCGTTGGGGCCGTGGACGCGGAACAAGGCATGGCTTTTTGTATGATAAATAAGCAGGACAGCACGCATGGGCCGTCATTGTAAACCAGATGTCAATGAAGTAGATACTCGACTTTTTGGATGGAGTCATGGCTACTGTGCTGTATGAAGCTCTGGGAGATACCTTAGCTGGTCACTCCGTTGTTCTCAGTGCCGGCTGGTGGTGACGTCGGGAAATTAGCGGGACGGTCTAAATGGAAGACCACACGGCCACTGGGGCAGCGGGCTACAGGGGGCTTGGTGGGCTCCCAATTGGGGGCAGTGGCTGAAGCTTCCACCCACAGCGAATCACATGGTGCGAAGCAGCTTGTACCGCATTGAGCCTCCGTCAGTAAGGCACTGGAAGGCACGCCCAAGACCACATCCGGCCGTGCTGCCTTGCCGTACGTGCTTGCCTGCTGCGTAACCTCCACCACCACTCGACATCCCACCTCGCTGCCCTTCAACCGCTTGCGTGGTCTCCGGTCTTCGATCTCGTCGACGCCAATCCAATCCCCCGAGCATCCTAAGTATTTCGCAGACGCACCGCCATGGATCCCCTCGAAGAGTCGCCCTGGGGCGATTCGCAACCCACCTCCGAGCCCACCACCTCGCAAGCGCCCTCCCAGAACGAGCCGTCGTCGACGTCGCAGGACTCGGCCAAGTCAGACGCACCCAGCACCACCTCCGCCCCTCGCCCGTCGCGCTCCGGACCCGTCCGCCGACTGGTAGCCCAGCCCACCCGTCTCGAGGCCGTCGACGACCCTCTCGGCCCTCTGGGTCCTCTCGGCGCTCCCGCAGCCGCCGACAATGGCGAGGTCGGCATGGACGCTCCGCCCGTCCCGCCGCAGAAGGAGCAGATGGTGATCCGCACCACGATGCCGCCCCAGCAGGCCCGGCGCTCTGGCCCGGCCGACCCGCACCGCATCGACGAAGAAGAGTACGACCGCCCCTCCGGCCCGAGGCAGCCGCCGCCCGTCCAGGCCGCGCATCCCAGTCCCGTGCGGACGCACACCCAGCCCAGCGTGAGCGTGGAGCAGGCCAGCAAACCGAGCTTCCAGATCACCGTGGGCGACCCGCACAAGGTCGGCGACCTGACGAGCTCGCACATTGTCTACTCTGTGCGGACCAAGGTGAGTCTGAGCTACACTGTCGATAGACATGGGCAGCTGCTGACGGGCGCGGCGCAGACGTCCTCCAAGGCCTACAAGCAGCCCGAGTTCGAGGTCAAGCGCCGATACCGCGATTTCCTGTGGCTGTACAACACGCTCCACGGTAACAACCCGGGAGTCGTCGTGCCGCCTCCGCCAGAGAAGCAGGCCGTCGGTCGCTTCGAGAGTAACTTTGTCGAAGGCCGCCGCGCTGCTCTCGAGAAGATGCTGAACAAGACCGCGGCCCACCCGACCCTGCAGCACGACGCGGACCTGAAGCTGTTTCTCGAGAGCGAGTCTTTCACCGTCGACGTCAAGCACAAGGAGCGGAGGGAGCCGATCCCGGGCGAGAGCAAGGGTGTTCTCGGAAGTCTGGGCATTAGCGTCGGCAGCAGCAGCAAGTTTGTCGAGCAGGACGATGTAGGTTTTCTTTGTCGTGCCACGCATGTGAGCTACTCCTAACGATGTGCAGTGGTTCCATGACCGCAAGGTGTACCTCGACGCCCTCGAGAACCAACTCAAGGCGCTGCTCAAGGCCATGGAGACAATGGTCGGACAGCGCAAGATGATGGCCGAGGCCGCGGGCGATTTTTCGGCCTCCCTCCACGCCCTGTCCACCGTCGAGCTCTCGCCGTCTCTCTCTGGCCCCCTGGACGCGCTGTCCGAGCTCCAGCTTACCATCCGCGATGTCTACGACCGTCAAGCGCAGCAGGACGTGCTGACGTTTGGCATCATCATTGAGGAGTACATCCGCCTCATCGGCTCCGTCAAGCAGGCGTTCAGCCAGAGACAAAAGGCCTTTTACTCCTGGCACTCAGCGGAGTCTGAGCTGCAGAAGAAGAAGAATACCCAGGACAAGCTCCTGCGGCAAGGCAAGAGTCAGCAGGACAGGCTGAACCAGATCAGCGCCGAGGTCGCGGACGTCGAGAGGAAGGTCCACCAGGCTAGGCTCCTGTTTGAGGACATGGGTCGGCTGATGAGGGCGGAGCTGGACCGCTTCGAGCGGGAAAAGGTTGAGGACTTCAAGAGCGGAGTCGAGACGTTCCTGGAGAGCGCGGTTGAGGCACAAAAAGAGGTGAGCTACGTTCATGTTTTCGTCATTCGACTCGCGTCGCTAACCCCTGCAGTTGATTGAAAAGTGGGAGACGTTCCTGATGCAGCTGGACGCCGAGGACGACGAGACGGTCTTTTACCGGCCGCCCGTCATCCAGAGCTCGGGCAAGCCGCCCGGCAACACGGCCATTGACCGGGCCCGCGCCACCATCAACGACGACTCCGACTAGAAGGCCGAGTTACGGCGCACAAGAATTCCTTGCCTCATCCCTACACCTTCAGGCATCGGTTTCTACATCTGAGGCATCGGCGTGGGCTGGACCGAGTGACTGAGTTGGAACAAGCGCATGTTGAGCCTTTCTTGGTTGTTGTACATATATGACAGTAGAGACCCCCGGGGGTTATAGGGTTCCGTAATCCGCCTCTCCGACCACGCTTTCTTCGCCCTGGGCGCTCTAAATCTCACAGTTTCACCACCCGTCCATCCATCCATCGTACAAGACCCTCCTCGTCGTGTGAATCGCTGCCCCGTTGTTGATTATTTCTTCTTGTTCTTGTTCTTCTTGAAGACCTTGAGCGGGTTCTTGTCGACTGGAAGCGAGGCGGCGTAATCGCTGATCAGGTCACCCAGGTCGTAGGGGTTCTGTTCAGTCTCGGCGGGGGTCGTCTTGGACCCGTCCTTGCCAGCCTCGGCGGCGACCTCCTCGGCGGGCGCGCTGGACAGGTCGAAACCGCGTCCGAAACGCTCACGGAAAGCGGCGAGCTTTCCGGCCTCGTCGACCTCGACGTTCTTGAGGGACTTGTCGGTGGGCTGCCACAGGGCGTGGTTCCGCGAGTCCTTGGCGGAGCGGATGAGGGGGACCGGCGAGGTGGAGCGGACGGTGTAGGTGCTGCCGTCGGAGAGCTGGATCATCTGGGTGAAGGTGTAGGGGCGGCGGGGGCGGGGGACGAAGGTGGCGGCGCGGGACTGTTGGAGGGATATCGATGTGGGCGTCGAGGAGTTGTAGGGGCTCGGTGACGTCGTCGTCGTCGTCGTCGCTGTCCTCGAGGGGAGGAGGGAGGGTCGGTGGGAGAGGAGGCTCGTTGGCCTGGGCAGGTGGGTTGGGAGCTTGCCCATTTTGGAGACCTGTCGCGGGGGGAAGGGCGGTCGATGATCTGATAGCGAGACCAATTGGCTGGAGATGGAGGGGGCGGAGGAGGTTTGGCGAGGCCGCGCGACTGGAAGCTGGCTGGCGCTGGACGGTGGGTGACTGTCGTCGTGTGCGGATAGCAGCTCCTGATGGTGTGTGCCCGTTTCTCTGCGCGAACCAAAATTTCGGCTCGGGGGAATCGGGGAGTTCCGTGCACGGTGGACCGCGCGCGCGACGGCGGGTGGCTTATCGATAAGGATTTTTTTCTGGGATTTCTGGGGCCGCATTTACATCACCGGGCAAGCTCCCTACCTAAGGTAAGCTACCTACCCTACCTTACATTACCTACCCTACCTTAGCACGAAGAAGACACGGCGAAGCAAAGAGTCACTGCAATTTACTGACGCCCGAATTGCCCGCGATTCGCTCTCTACACAAGCAGTTCCTTGAGTCAAGGGAATTGTACGCCCACGGCCACAGAGGGCGGGAAATGGTACCGGGCATGCGATGAGCGGAGCTCGTGTGCTGGCGAATGCGCTGCGCCGGGCCGGCCGGGCGAGGGCTGGCGGGGAGGGGGCGCAGAGGGTCGTCGCGGGAAGCTGTGAGTTTCTTTTATTCACGCTTTGCAGCATTTTCATGCCTCAACGGCTGACGCATCACACAGCCCAGATCAGCGCTCTGACGAGACCGCAATGGCTCGTCGGCCGTAACGCGCGCGGCTCCGACGTGCTCCGAGCGATACACACGACGGCGGCGGCGGCGCAACGATCCTCGTCCACGTTCCGCGCCGAACCGCCGCGGGCGCCCACGACGGACCTCGACCCGGGCGAGGAGCTGCCGGAGCAGCTGCGCGGGGTGATGCGCCGGCTGGCGCACTCGGTGGTGGTGTGCACGGCGACGGACAGGGACGGGCAGCCGAGGGGCATGACGATGTCGAGCTTCGTCAGCCTCAGCATGGACCCCGTGCCGCTGGTGACGTTCAACGTTAGGACGCCGAGCCGGACGCTGCAGGCGATAAAGGACGAGGGGGGCCAGTTCAACGTCCATGTGCTGGCGGAGGGGGCGGAGGGCGCGAGGGTCGCGGAGTGGTTTACGAGGGGGAACTCGGGGGGCGAGGTGTTTAGGAGCTTGCCCGGGGGTATCGAGGTCGTGGAGGAGGACGGGGAGGCGCCTGTGCTCGAGGGGAAGGGGGTGCTGTTCGTGCTCAAGTGTCGGGTGCTCGGGGAGGGGCTGGTGAGGGTGCGGGATCATGTCGTGGTTGTTGGCGAGGTGAAGAGCGTGGTCAGGGGGGAGGGGGAGGGCTTTGGGCTTGTGTATGCTGATAGGCGGTATCGGACGCTTGGGGAGGTGTTGGTGAAGGACGAGTGAGGGAGGACGTCTGCGAATGCCTTGTAGAATACCATGTATAGAGTATGCATAGAGTGTACAATAGGGGAACCCGCCCATCACTTCAAGTCAATCATTGGAGGAAGCTTGGGAGGTCGGACTTGGTCTATGTCGCAGGCGCGCATTTTGACCTCGCGTAGTGTACCATGCATCACTCTGCCTACACATTCATTGGGCGGCCGCTCGTCAAGGTTGACAGCGACGTTGAAAATGCCCTCGTCTCCGAGACAGCCCTCATCAGGCCGCCATAGATGCGCCCGAGGAGGATCCTATCGGCCAAGTCCGCCTGCCTACTATCATGGCATCACGATGGTCGATTACAATGACGTCTTCTGGGGCGGCCGAGAACATGCACAGCTTTTAAAGCATGCAACCTTGATGCTGCTGCGGGCTTACCCTCCGCATTGGCCATGGACGAACGACCTCTGGCACAGTTACGAGCGGCACCGATGCGGGATAGCGCAGCGTCTCATGCATGCAGCTTGGGGGCCCCGTAAGGCTGTGAGCGTGCAGAGGCGCTTGGCGGCTAATCGTGCGCGGACGAGTTATTTGGGGGTTCTTTGGTTGCCTCTGGGACGAGGCAGACAGCGAAAAAGGGGTGAGTCGCTGGCCGGGGCATTAGTCGAATGTCTAGTCTCGGGGTGAGGTTGGAGGGAGAGCTGGTCATTGGTTCGTGGGCGGGATGGGCTGAGATGATGGGATGCAGGAGTTGTGAAATTGAAGTCGACGTGAAGGACCCGGCCCAGAGGCCTCTTGGGCTCTTCAGTTTTGGAAAGGGGGTTACATTTCTGTACATTCCTGCGGAGTTGAAATGGAGGTATAAGTGATGAGCCAGGTCGGCTGCGAGATGGGCTACAGAGGCAGCGAGAGCGACGGGTCAACCAAAGCGACAGAGAACGAGCAACAGTCAGAGCGAGATGAGCCACAGAAGAAACCGGCGTCCTCCCGCCGAGACTCCAGAAACGGCCATTGTCATCGTCCCGGACGCCTGGTGCCTCCCGGGCCACTACGAAGGGCTCGCGGCGGCCTGCCGGACGCTGGGATCCGAGGTTGTCGTCGTCCAGAACCCGTCTACGTGTGGACCGACGACGGGGGACGGCAGCGCGCCGCCGGGTCTCTACGACGACGCGACGAATGCGAGACAGGTCATTGAGGGCCTGGTTCGCAAGGGCAAGAAGGTGCTTATCGTGGCGCACTCGTACGGCGCCGTTGTCGCCTCCGAGAGCGTTCGCGGGCTGGGGATGGAGGAGCTGATGGGGGTTTCCCGGGGAGGGGTGGTGAGGATGCTCTTCATCGCGGGCATCGTGCCGTGGGAGGGGGAGAGCGTCTGGGAGGCGACTGGTGGTATGCTGGGACTTGGACTGCCAGACGGCGAGATGGTAACCTTTTCCCTCTCTCTCTCTTTTCTTTTCTTCATTCGAACTGCGCAGAACTGGGCTCATACTGACGATGCCTCTCGCAGGGCGGCTTCATGTACCACAGCCCCGAGAAGCTGGCGCAGTGCATGTACTCGAGCGTGCCGGGCGACCACGCACTCGGTCTCGCGGCGACGACGAACACGGCGCAGTCGGCGCGGTCGTTCGAGGAGCGGCTGACGTACGCCGGGTACCGGGGCGTCCCGGTGACTTACATGCTGACCGGGGCGGACCGGACGGTGCCGGCGGCGCTGCAGGAGCGGTTTGTCGGGGTTGTGGAGGCCGAGGCGGGGCGGGCGGTGGATGTGGTCCGGTACATGGTCGACCACTGCCCGGCGGTGACGGCGCCGGACGCGGTGGTCGATTGCGTGAGGAGGGCGGCGGGGGCGGAGGGGTATCCGAACTGCACGTGGATTTAGAGGCTGCCCGTCGAAGGGACGCGAGGCAGTTGTTTTTTGTGCTTTTTATAGATGGCAGGTTCTAGAAACATCTCAGCTGGGCGGGGCCTGGCTTGGTATGTACCTCAGGTGGTATGCAGAGGGATGGTTCGAGGGTTCAAAAGAGTTGTTCTTGTTTAGAAGGCTATTATTGGATAAGTGGTTGTATTGTCTAGAATATTCCGGCAGGCCGGCAGGCATTCAGAGGGGAAGTAATCGATTCGCATGTGTTGTTGTTTTGCGGAAATAGTCTAGATTGATTTCCCAAGGGAGGAGTGGCAGCTGACGGAGCGGATGTGGGTGGGTAGAAGCTGGACAATGGCTCTGGCATCTTCCCCGCCCTTTGAGTTGACAATAATCAATTGGAGTATGCGTTATCAAGAGAACTACGCAGATGTTTCTCGAAATCACGGATCCTCAGAGCAAAACGGCAACAGTTGTCAGGCCAAGTGCGTTGGAGTTGCAGAGAAGATGCTCAGGAAGCGTGGCATACCCCGGCCTCTGACAGCGCTGATGCGCTGGCAAAGGCAGATTGCCGTCGGAGTGTCGGCGCCGAGAGCGGCATGTGACCAGATCTACGTGGCCGATGGGTACGGGGAAGACGCCTCGCGGGCAGGTGGGACTCAGGGACTTCAGGGACCTTGGGGACCGGCCACACTGCCCGCAGCCTGCAGGTAGGCGCCGGGCCAGGCACCAGGCGCACTAGGTATAGACGGGCGATGCTGCAGTCCGTCCAGCCCGCACAGCCAGCCGCCCTGGGTCTAAGAGCACTGGGTAAGGTACAGTACGAGTGGAAGAATCCAGCAGATGGCAATTCCGCGAAGCCGTGAGGCTATTCGCAAGAAAATCGTCCAAGCCAAGGAGGGGTAAGGCGACGCGGCGCACGGCAGGCAGGCAGCACTGCAAATTGGAAAAAAGAGGGCAGGCGCTCTGACGGTCGGCCCCACAGAGGGGAGGGGCGGGCCACAGCACTGGGGAAGGAGGCAAAGAAAGGACGGGAACCTGGAAGGAAGAGGCTGCGTAGGTACCTGCTGAATGGCGAAAGACAGCAGGTGCAAGGCAGATGGCCGCCTTTCCCATTCTCTTTTTTTCCATCTGGAAGGACCCGTCCCACCAGAGGGGCCCTGCAGGTCCCGCCCAGCCAATCAGCGGCCCCGCACGGTTGCCGTGGTGGCAGGGCAAGCGAATCAGAGAAGGCTCTGGAAGGCCTGGAGGTGATGGAATCGCATAGAATTTCTGAGCTGGGGGGTGAGCGTCGCTGCTTTGGGCCTCTGGCGGTTTCTTTTTTAGCCTCCTCCTCTTCCCCAAGACTCAACCTTTTCAACCCTTTCCTCGCATCACACCTCTCTCCCTTGCGATTTTCCTCTTCTCTCTACCAGACCAATCTCTATCTCGATCAGAGCAGCGAAACAACTGCCGCATCGAAGAGAAGCCATACCACAAGGTAAGCCAGCCCCTTCAGTCCCGCTGTTGCTGCGCCCAGCACCGAGAACGCCACCCCTCACTTCCTATTGGACTTGCACTTGCCGGCCGCAATCCAGCGTCAGCCTCGTCGACGAACTTCGTCTGTGGCATCGCCTGCCGTCCGGTGCACTGTTCTCGAGGTCCTGGCTTTGCCATTCTCTCGAATCAGCCCCAATCCCCCCTCCTTTCTACCCCGCCATCCCACTTCCATCTCACCGCCACCCGTTTGCCAGCTCCGACTAACAAACCCCCCCGCAGAATCACGACTGTTACGCCCTAGATACCCACATCCACCATCACAATGTCTTCCCCGGAGACTTTCGAGTTCCAGGCTGAGATCTCTCAGCTCCTGTCGCTCATCATCAACACTGTCTACTCAAACAAGGAGATCTTCCTGCGTGAACTTGTCTCCAACGCCTCCGATGCTTTGGACAAGATCCGCTATGAGTCCCTCTCCGACCCCAGCAAGCTCGACTCGGGCAAGGACCTGAGAATCGACATCATCCCCGACAAGGAGAACAAGACCCTGACCATCCGCGATACCGGTATTGGTTTCACCAAGGCTGTAAGTTCACCAGTCCATCCACGACAACTCGCAGACGCTGACTAGTGCAGGACCTTGTCAACAACCTGGGTACCATTGCCCGCTCCGGTACCAAGCAGTTCATGGAGGCCCTCACCGCCGGTGCCGACATCTCCATGATTGGTCAGTTCGGTGTTGGTTTCTACTCTGCCTACCTCGTCGCCGACAAGGTCACCGTCGTCTCCAAGCACAACGACGACGAGCAGTACATCTGGGAGTCGTCTGCTGGCGGCACCTTCTCCATCACCCCCGACACCGAGGGCGAGGCCCTTGGCCGCGGCACCAAGATCATCCTTCACCTGAAGGACGAGCAGACCGACTACCTCAACGAGTCCAAGATCAAGGAGGTCATCAAGAAGCACTCCGAGTTCATCTCCTACCCCATCTACCTCCACGTCACCAAGGAGACCGAGAAGGAGGTCCCCGATGAGGAGGCCGAGACTGTCGAGGAGGACGACGACAAGAAGCCCAAGATCGAGGAGGTCGATGACGAGGAGGAGGACAAGGAGAAGAAGCCCAAGACCAAGAAGGTCAAGGAGACCTCCATCGAGGAGGAGGAGCTCAACAAGCAGAAGCCCATCTGGACCCGCAACCCCCAGGACATCACCCAGGAGGAGTACGCTTCCTTCTACAAGTCTCTCTCCAACGACTGGGAGGACCACCTTGCTGTCAAGCACTTCTCCGTCGAGGGTCAGCTCGAGTTCCGCGCCATCCTCTTCGTTCCCAAGCGCGCCCCCTTCGACCTGTTCGAGACCAAGAAGACCAAGAACAACATCAAGCTGTACGTCCGCCGCGTCTTCATCACCGACGACGCCACCGACCTCATCCCCGAGTGGCTCGGCTTCGTCAAGGGTGTTGTCGACTCTGAGGACCTTCCCCTCAACCTGTCCCGTGAGACTCTCCAGCAGAACAAGATCATGAAGGTCATCAAGAAGAACATCGTCAAGAAGTCTCTTGAGCTCTTCCAGGAGATCGCCGAGGACAAGGAGCAGTTCGACAAGTTCTACTCTGCCTTCTCCAAGAACCTGAAGCTCGGCATCCACGAGGACTCCCAGAACCGCAACGCTCTGGCCAAGCTCCTCCGCTTCAACTCCACCAAGTCTGGCGACGAGCTCACCTCCCTCTCCGACTACGTCACTCGCATGCCCGAGGTCCAGAAGAACATCTACTACATCACCGGCGAGTCCATCAAGGCCGTCACCAAGTCTCCCTTCCTCGACTCCCTCAAGGAGAAGAACTTCGAGGTTCTCTTCCTTGTCGACCCCATTGATGAGTACGCCATGACTCAGCTCAAGGAGTTCGAGGGCAAGAAGCTCGTCGACATCACCAAGGACTTCGAGCTCGAGGAGACCGAGGAGGAGAAGGCCAAGCGCGAGGCCGAGGAGAAGGAGTACGAGGGTCTTGCCAAGTCCCTGAAGAACGTCCTCGGCGACAAGGTCGAGAAGGTCGTCGTCTCCCACAAGCTCACCGGCGCCCCCTGCGCCATCCGTACCGGCCAGTTCGGTTGGTCCGCCAACATGGAGCGTATCATGAAGGCCCAGGCCCTCCGTGACACCTCCATGTCCTCGTACATGTCTTCCAAGAAGACCTTCGAGATCTCCCCCAAGAGCCCCATCATCCAGGAGCTCAAGACCAAGGTCGAGAACGACGGCGAGAACGACCGCACCGTCAAGTCCATCGTTCAGCTCCTGTTCGAGACCTCTCTGCTTGTCTCTGGCTTCACCATTGACGAGCCCGCCAGCTTCGCTGAGCGTATCCACAAGCTTGTCCAGCTCGGCCTGAACATTGACGAGGCTGAGGAGAAGACTGAGGGTGCGCCCGCTGCTGACGCGCCTGCCGTCGAGACCGGCGACAGCGCCATGGAGGAGGTCGACTAAGGGGTCTTTGGGATGAAAAGGGATACCAGAGAAAAGTTCATCGGAGTTGGACGGTTTTCGGTTTTTTAAGGCTTTGGAATGTTTCCATAATTCCCCCCATCTTAGATGTATGGGTGTATTCTAGTTAGCCCGTCATGATCATGAGACAGATGAGGTAGACGCACAGAATTGGAACGGTTAAGACATGTTTGGTTCTAAGAAGCTAGTTCGATTGTGTCCCCTCACAGTGATTTGTGTCCGTCCCTTGACCAAGTCCCAAGCTTATGGACGTCAATGAGTCTCGACCTCGACCTAAAAACCTAGCAAAGCAACTTTGTGTTGACGCATCTCGTTTTATCCTTTCCAGCAGTATCGGAACCCCACTACAGTAAACCCACCATCCCCAAACCGTCGATGGTCTCTACGAGCTCTTGACTCGAGCCCGACTAGCATCCATAGGTGGGCCTTTCGGTGACTCTCGCATCTCAGCTTGCAGATCATTCTTCAAAGGCCCTTTTGGCTCAGTGGTAGAGCGTCGCACTCGTACTGTACGTGAACATGCGAAGGTCCACGGTTCAATCCCGTGAGGGGGCATGTCTTTTTGTTTTCGATGGTACTTGTTTACTATTTCTTTTCTCCTCGGTCGCATCTCTCGAACTGATTACTTTTTTTTTACCTGTTTGTCTTCTTTTTGGTCGCTTGTTGAGACACATGACAACTTCGGGTCGTTTAAAGGGTACCTCATCAAGCAACACGAATTGACTTTGTACATACATCAACAGCCGAGGCGGCAACCCGCAGCCTTGATCTTCCGCCTCCCTCCTCCCTTCACCTCCCCTCCATCCCACTTGACCCCGTCGATCTGGACGTCATCGCAAAATGACACATCAATCGTTCCCTTCGTCCCGGGGGGCGTCAACAGCTCCGCCTCCAGCACCGACCCCTCAACCCCGACCACAGCCCCAAACTCGCCCCCGCCGCCGGTCCAACCCGCCCTCGCGCTCCTCAGATCCCCCAAGGCGGGCCGGAACGCCCACCGCCTCCAACCAATGACCTCGAGCCCGACGGCCTTGAAGCTCAGCGCCTGCGTGGGGCCCGTGGACCAGCTGTGCGAGAGCGACGTGTAGGCGGCGTCGAAGTTGTACCCCCGGCGTGAGCGGTAGTAGAGCGAGCCGTTGGCGCTCATGCCCTCGACGAGCGTCTCGCCCGTCATGAGCGGCGAGTCGAGCATGTACCCCCACGTGCGGCGCATCAGGCGCAGCGCGCGGCGGGGTCGGCCGGCGGCGTAGTGGGCGAGGATCTCGACGCTCGAGATGAAGGGCGAGACGGTGTCGGGCAGCTCCGGGGTGACGGGTCCGATTTCGTTCCAGTTGCTCGTCAGCGCGGCGGAGACGGCCGAGGCCTGGGAAGGGGAGAGGGTGAGGTTGTAGTAGAGCGCCAGCGCGTTGCCGTCCTGCGGGAAGAGGAGGGCGCCGGCGTCAGTCTCGTTGTCACGGAAGAGGGACGCAGACGGGTCCCAGAGGACGGCGTTGTAGGCCTGCTTGAGCCGTGCGGCGGCGACGGACCAGGCTTGTGCTTGGGATGTACGGCCGGTGTCGGCGGCGAGGGAGGCGAAGGAGACGAGGGCGTGGTAGTTGAGGGCGTTGAGGGCGCTGTTGAAGCCGCCGCCGCCGAGCCGCGCCCAGTCGTTTGGCTCGATCTGCTCTGCGAGACCCACGTCGTTGTCGAGGGCCCGAAGGATATACTCCACCCCGGCCGTGATGTTGGCCCAGCGCGAGTCCACCCAGTCCGAGTCGCTGGTGAAGATGGCGTAGTTGAAGCACGCAATGAGCGTCCAGGCGTGGTATGTGTCGCTCCGCGCCCCCCTTCTCCAGGACCCGGTCGTCGGGCCTGCGAATGGCAGGGCGCCGGTCGTGACGTTCTGGTATATGAACATGGTCTCCAGCCCGTAGTACACCGACTCGAGCCCAACGTCGCCGAGCCCGAGATACGCCGTCGTGCCGGCGATGCCCAAATCACCTGGCCAGACGGCGCGATCGCGCTTCGCGCCGTCGAGGAGCATGGGTCCCTCTGCGCCGAGGGTCGCGTTATACGCCCACCCGTCCTTGACCTGCGGCAGCCAACGGCTGGTGTTGGGTGGCGCAATGTTGGTCTGCGCCGTGAAGACGCCTGCGTACCATGCGCGCACGAGGACGTCATCGTCAGGGGTGTAGAAGTGGCCGGTGTAGCGGCTGGGATCCTCCTGCGAGGGGGAGTAGCCGAGATGGCAGACGAGAGCGGACACGGTGACGGACTCGAAGGCGTGGATCGTGACGAACTTGAAGCCGCCGCGGAACCGCTCCGCGGGCATGGTGTAGGAATACTGCGCCCCGACGGGCACCGTCACGTTGAGGGCCTTGTCGTAGTCCTGGGTGGGCACGGCGCCCGTGTCGTCTGAGATGGCGCGCACGAAGGATGGGGATTCAGCAAAGGCCAGGGAAAAGTGAGGGTCTCCTGGTGAGTCTGTCTGCGTGCGCATCGACAGGAGTCCGCCCACGTAGCCAAAGTCGAGGGAGACCTGGCCGCCCTTCTGGAGGGACAGCACGTAGCTTCCATCTGCGGCGGTGGTCACTTCTGCGTCCCCGGAGACGGCGTGGACTCGCTTCGGGAGGACGTTGCGTGAGGAAGGGCTTTTGATGTAGGCCTCCCACGGCCGTTCTGCATCGCTGGCCGCAGCCAGCAACGGGACGAGCAGCGAGAGCCACAGGAAGCGCACCATCGTGAACGAATGCAACGGCTAAGCGTGCCATGGCGAGGTCGTAAACGGTGTCACAGAGGTCTGTTTTAATGGCGACTCTGAGCGTGCCGTCCCGGCGACTCGGCCGTGGCGGGGATGGATTGTATTTCCCCGCGCTTCTCCAGCATTGAGGGGATGTCGGGGTAAATCTGGAGCGAAGCGGCGAGCGTGCAGATCCGCGGGCGGGGTTGAATGGGAGCATCGCAGCATTTCTTCCGTGTTTTGCTGCATCCGCCTCCGACTGTGGTTTGTTCGGTGATCTGAGTTTCTGCAGCCAAAATTCAAGGTCAGCGTCATCTGATGCATGGGCGGCGCTGCGTCTAGATCAATCTTGTGTGTATTGGCACCTGTTGAGTGGGCGAATTCGCGAGGTTAAGTAATAATTGTTGTCCTCCTTTTCTGGTAACCGACATGGTCTAATCGATTTCACCGTTGTCGAAGCTGTCTACCACATCACAGCATCTCAATAAGGTGCCCGAACATTCTCATAGCGAGGATGCCGCTGAAAGGTTGTTCGCTCGGTCTAGGATCGTTGGTAGTCCATCGTGAACCACATTGCGCCCAGTTTCTTGGCTTGTGGCACAGGGCGGCAACCACGAATTACTTGAGCTCGCCTGCATCATTCCCATTTGGCTTGATACCGAGTATTAAAGTCCTCTTTTCGCATGTATGGTGGGAAACCCAGACAGGCCCTAAGCGTCCGTCCCCGCGCTTTCGGTATCAAAAAGAAGTTAACCGGTCGCCTCAGACTCGCAAGAACAGCCGAGCTCTTCGCAATGCACGACGGTTAACACTCGGAACGGAGTCCAACAGAAACCGAGGATGATCCGAGAGCGACTTGGCCAGTTAGCAGACACCGTCTCCAAGCAGGCCTCCATGAGATTGCTGGTGGGATAAAACATCACGACTTCGCAGGGAAAATGAGCAGGAAATCTCTTGGCAAACCTCTTTTGTCGCCATCAACGACCCGCCGAACGAGGCACGGAGCCACTAAGGTACTCTCTCGACGCTTTCCGAAGACACTGGCAGAGCCCAAAGTTCCAATAGGAACCCACAACTCGCCCTCCACATGGCCAGACTTGTGCGGCCGCTCCAACCGCCGAAACGCACACGCGCGCGAACACCGCGCCGCTTCAACGACGAAGAGCAAATGTCAGACCACCGCATAAGCGAGTGCCTGAAGCCACTCTACCGGTGCCTCGGCCACGGGCGGGGGGATCGTCGTCTCCCATAACCCAGCCGTTCGGTGTTGCCTGGCACCATCCACCTGGATTCAACGGGTGGACCGGCGTTCAATGACCAGGAAAAAGGAGACGAGACCGTCGCAGCAATGTCCCTTGCCCACGACAGGCCCCGGCACGTTGGGGGCTCGCCACGGCCCGACCGCGTGGTGACGGCTCAAACAACGTGTTGTGCCGCAGAAGCATCCGCAAACTCGGTGCCGCCGCTGAGGCCGATCAGGAACCAGACAGTCGGGAGAGTCCTGTCCAATCCGCGGCGTGCTTTGCCGTGCAAATGCCGCGATCCTGCACATGGCGTTCGTGATAAGATTGAGATCTTTGATGCCGATAATCTGCTGCCTGGTTTCCCAACACCGGCAATCCTACCTTTGGGCCCTGTGTGAGAACAGAGAGGGAATAAGCCGAGGGGAACAAAAGTTCATCCCTCGGCTCCTCGGCTTTTCTATGTGACCGCTTAGTCTGTCCGATGACAGGCGGGCTAATTAGTAGTCTCACGGCAGACAGTCGGGATTTCACCATTATCGATCGGTGTTGACGTCTGAATAGCCTCATGGCCCGAGCAACTGCCCAATCCCTCCTTCACGACGGAGCTCGTGTATCCCATGCTGCACATCTGTGCCATCGTTAGCGGTTTCCCAGAGGGTATTCGAAAGGCCGGGGGTAACCAACTGTTGGTAAAAGTCTCCACGATGCCTAGACTCTTACATGCCCTTTTCATTCAAGACCCATGGAAGGCAGCCCAGAGAAGGAAGGTGGTCGTGGCATCCCTGGGCCGCTGGGATGGAGACTTCGCAGCCTGCTCCAGCGGTTGGTTCTTCCCTCGCTCGCCAGGGTCACATTGTGGCCAAACCATTGTGTCAAGGGGCTACACCCCGCTTCGGCCGAGCTCAGCGAGGTCTAGACGAGCTGAATACACGGAACCAAGAGTCAGGCTGTCGACGGCTCCGACTTCCGCTGCAGTGTCCATTCCTGGGATTCGAGGCCACATCATGACCGAATTGGGCAAACAGTACGGATAACCCGAGCTGCATGGGCGGACCCATCAACAACACCAGCTTACCTTACAGTCCCGGGGCCACTTTGCTGCCACCCACAGCAGCGACAGCACAGCTGCAGATCCGTTGTCTTCATCCGTCGGCGGACAGCTGCGCGAACAGACCTCTGCGGCGATGTAAGAACCCGTCAATGAGGACAAGATTGACCAGAGGCATGCGGTGGCTAAGCAGCAGTCAGAGTCAACACCTGTACTGGTTGGGACCAGGATCTAAGGTAGGTAGGGTACCTTACCCAGCAACTGCGGCCGTAGCCGAATCCCTCATTTTTCCCACTCCATTACCCACCCATGATTCTGTTCCTGTTCGTCTTTGAAGGAATCGGATCCTCGAGCTGCTGCGCAAAGGACAATCCCAGGGGAAGAGGGCTCCAAAGTTCCAAGAGCCCTCCAGACACTCGAGAAGGATCAAAAAGACGCTGCCGGTAGCTGTCCGCTCCGCCCTCACAAGGCGGTTGACGGATGCGCTCCTTCGAGCACGCGTCCACAAGCCCCTGTTCATCCATCGTCCAGGTCTGCACCGAAGCCCTATGGTTCGTGCGTCTCTCCATCTCTCCATCTCTCCGCCGCCCGCTGGCAGCCACCAGACGGGAGTCTAAGCGTCCGGGTACCGGGATATCAGTCCTGTCCTTGTGTGATTGTTGGATGGATGCTGCCCTAGCCCGGTGCACCATGGGGGCCGGGCACGCCGCTGCGCATGCACGAGGTGAGAGGTGCGGGTGGAATTTTGGCTTCGCCGCGTGCTTACTGCTGCCGTGCCGCAATACCACGCCGCCTATGAGTGATCGCGGAGCGTCCTCCGTGGGAATATTCGCAGGCCAGTACGGGCGTAATGTCCAGGTCCTGGCAAAGCAGAGTGGGTTCCCTCACGCCCTTCGTCTAGCAAAGTCGCTGACGTCCGGGCTGCGCCGCCCTCAACCAAGTTGAGTTGGCACACACCCAGAAGCCCTCCCCCCCTTTTGTCCTTCACGATGTCATCAAGCCTCGTCTACAGCGCTCCTCGACGGCCCCGCTCGTCTGTCTTCAGGCACCGAGGAAGAAGAAGTCGACGGTTGCAATATGCGTCTGTATCCGCTGATGATGACGCTCCACAAGCCGGCCGACTGGACGCTGTTCCGTTCCTGGCATTCCATTCGACGAGCTGCGATCCGCGGCCGTGGGGCCGTGGCCTTCCTTCGTGGGCCTCATGGGCCTGGGTCTTGCGGGCCCCCATCCCATGTTGTCCCCATCGGCGTGACGGGGCCTCGTGGAAAAATCTCTGACCCTGTGCTTGTTGACCCTCTTGATCCTGGCTCTGCCGCACATGGAATACATACCACGGCGGCGGGAGCTTGACGCCAACGCCAACCTCACGGTCAACAGCCGTCGACTGCGACGCACCGCTTCGATGCGCAAGGGTACCCGGTACCCGGGGGGCGAGGGAAGGCTGATTTCGAGCCGGACATGCTGTTGCGGGTGTTTTTATCCGACAAGCGACCGTATCTGCCTTGGCCCTTGGGGGGTTGCGCGGCGTGACAAAAGTCCCAATTTGAAGCGCTTCGCCTCACCGAGAAGCCAGCGTGTTCACCGATGCCGTTTTCACGCCGCAAGCGCTGTCACGCGCAGCTGCTCCCGACTTCTGAGTCCTGCTGCCGCTGCCGCTGCCGCTTCTTTGCCCGTATGGCGCCGCCGCATTCGAGGGCCCTTGCCGGCCATTGCCTGCCCGTTTCGACGTGGAGTCAGACTGAACCCACCCCAATCAGCCAAAACGGAGCGATGGCTCCAACGGGCTTTTCTCGCGTCAAGGATAGTGTGTAGATGGGGATCGTAATATATGTTATATCCGCATAACTCGTCCATAATAGCACATCCGACTGTTGCCGCAGCCGGGTCATCCCACACCCGCTGCAGCCGACAGAAAGGCAGCCGAAGGGAGAGAAAAATAGGAGAAACAGGCGGGCGTTGAGGCCAAGAAGACCAAACCCAGAGCAACACCGTGTTAAACATGTCCAAGAGCCCATAATCCCCAACACGTAACGCCGTTATGACTGACGCCCTCGGCCAAGGCAACATACACCTCAAAATGTCCAATGTCGCCAGCGAGGCCCGAATGAATCCCGCTCCTCAACCCTGGATCTCTTACATCCCACTTGAGAACCGTTCCACCCCGCATCCACCTCTCGTGGGACGCAACACCCCGTCGAAGGCTCTCCGGAGGTTGGAACCGCTAGACGAAGGATGGTCCAATCCCCGGCCATGACCCGAACCCTATTCTCCCATGTTCTCTCCTGTATCCTTCAGCCGCGAAGGGTCTGTGCCAGCTTGGAGAGCGTTCTAGGCTGGCCAGATCGTAGTGTAAGGGGGCGTGGAGACGAGCGCATCGTGAGCTCTCGGCCGTGTTCGAGTCAGTCCGATAGTGCAATAGGTGCATCCATGAGTCTGCATCGTCGCGCGTCGAGGCCAGTTCCTAAGGACTGGAACCATGGGCCGCTCTGCATTCTGGGGCCGGCAAGGTAGAAGCCGTGACTCTCAGCTGTGGCACAAATCGTCAATGTCCCATCTTCTATTGACAGTGTCGATAGAAACCCACTGGTGATGCGAGCTCTTGCCTTCCTTCTTCTTGCCGCTGCTCTTCTTGGAGGAGCTTTTGCTCTGTCCCCTCGTCTCTATTCGAGGGAGCAGGCCGTCGAAGATGGCAGACTGGTCGTACCCTTTGCTCTTGTCGTCAGGCGAGGTTCCCTTGGAACTGCTGCCGCCGTAGGAGTTGTGTGAGTCCATGATGCTGCTTGAAGTTCTCAGAGCTGTAATCTAGAAAGACTCTGTGTTAGCTGAAGACGTCAGGGCTTGACGGAGCATAGATCTTACTGTAGTCTCTTGAAGTTTGCGTAGAAGGTCGCTGGCGTTCTGTTGAGCGTGTGTGGACTGGAAGGCCGATGCTTGTTGAGAGGAGGAAGAGCTCATGGGGTTTCGAAGAGGTTGGTGATGTTGCTGGCTCATTCTGAAGGTAGCCTCACGCGAGGTTTATATTCTTCAGGAACGAGGAGTCAGATGGTAAGTTCTGCCCATCGCTAGATATTGGGAGGACAAGCAGAAGAAAGCGGGAAGGGACTTTGGAAAGGTGAAGAGCCAGCCTGCCGGGGGAAGTTCAACCAGGTAGAACGTCAGGCCAGAGGTGCCATAGCAACTCTAACGGCATCCAAAGCTTGGCCAGGAACTAGGCAGAGAGAGTCGTTGGTTGGCCTCGTGGTGAAGTCAACCTACAACCCTTGCCAGCCCCCAAGGCAGGCACTGGGGTCTGCCGGGTACACTGAGGGCTCTGCCTGATGAGCCCCGTTTCTGGAACCGGCCTTTGTCTTTCTGCAGGAAGAACTTTTGTAGCTATTCTTGCTTTGGTTCTGCTAACGAAACCATTGCGAGTGTGAGGTGGCGGCGAAGTTGTGAAAAGGAGGGATCGTAAAATCACTAGGCTGCGGCAGAGCGCGTCCAAGCTGCCCAAGCGCAGCCATGGCAGAGGTGCCCTTACGTCTAAACCAAAGTCCCGTCGTGACAGATCATGTGCATATGGCAGTTCCGGGGGCCACCACCAGTCAGCAAGGTTGCCAGGATGTGCTTCGTGGAGCCAATTCAATCGTCCAATACGACTCGCCCGTTGAGAGTCTGATTACGGTTGTGGACCGGTGCGATTTCCATCTGAATGGCCTCAACCCAACAGTGGATAAATGATTCGAGACGCATCGCATCCTTCGATGGCGCCGCAGCGATGACAATGTCACCCATCAGCCCTGAAGGATTCGACAAAGTCATAAAACCGTGCAACCCCGCTCGGGAGTTGAGTTCACGCGCAGCCAAAGGGATTTTCATCCTCGACGCCGCATGAGGGCATGAGGCTTGCCTTGCTAGATCGTAGGGCTGAGGTTCGGCCCAATCCAAAGGCCCGCTAGCAAGACCGGATGGTCGGACGAGGGAAGCTGCCGCCTCGGATCGTGCGCCTCAGGACTCGAACTCGGCCGCGGTGCTGGTCGGAACCGATTTGAAATCGGAGTCATTCGTACGCGGCGTAGCAACCGCGAATGACGAATATCAAGTCATCTGCACATCTGCCCCTCGACACAAGGTGTCCTTGACCTAATGACAACGCAGTCTCATCTGCGGCGCGTCATCGCCTCGTCGACCCGATGCCATTGTGACTTTGTCGACACGGTGTAATTACGTCGCTGCGGCGAGGGCTGTTGTCCCCGGGCCCGAACCGGGCTTTTTCGAGCTTGGTAGGCTTACTGTCTATTCTTGAACGGTTGGTTCCGATTTGGGGGCGCGAACAACCTGTGGCGTGGAACGTTGCGCGCGACAAATTGCCAGTGGATCTTCAAGCCCATCGACAGCTCAAGTTCCATGAGACAGACCTTGGACAGGTTCCATTGGAAAGGAGACTAGTATAATAGCCGCAAGCTGCAACGAAGGTCGTCTGTGAAAAAGAACCGTCGTCTAGGCAGCGTTGGGCAACTGCCGCGCATGAAGAATTCTGCAGCCTGGGAAATAAACGCTCTCGGGGCCGTGGTTGCCGGGGTGGGCTTCAGGTCAAGCACCGCCCAAGTAGAGACGAGCGGACCAGGCAGCAGTTGCACCCCGAACCATGAGGTCACTGGGGGATAAGACGGCCGTCGTCTAGAGGTGCCGCTCTTGTAAACGTTCCGATGGCCGTCGGCGTTTGCTCATCTGAGACGATCGCCCTTCGCGTGCCGGTTCGCGTGCCGGGCACCCTCTGCCCATAAACCAGGGCGACGGAAACTTGTCACCCTTCCTGGCGGCCCATGCGACGCGCAAACGAGAGATCCACCCAGGATGCCAGGATGGCCAGGGGGCTCGTTGGCTCTGCGTAAGTTTAATCAGAGCGGGAGGCAGGCCTGGTGGGGTGACGGGGGGCCGTTCGTCCTGGACGTCTCTCGGGACGGGGGTTGGATGGGCAGCAGCCGTCTGTTCATCCCATCGATTGGGATCGTGCCCCTCCCCAACCTTGGCCCGGGAATAACATCCTTGCCGCCCTGATATCCAACATGCCTTGCACTTGCGTTCAGCGATCTGGGAGCGCAAGCGGCCGCGCCTCGGATTGTGGCATGCCCACTTCTTGTCACAATCCGAGGGCGGGCACTGGGAGCAGGCGACCGGACCATGGAGCATTGAAGGCATGCCCTGGGACGACGATGGTCCACGGCTGACCAAGGCCCCACGCCGGAGACAAGGCCGAGGGCAGGACGGGACGACCGGCGAAATGACCCGACTGACCGGCTTGACGAGCAAGATGGAGCAATAAAGAGGCCCCGGTTTCCAGGTGGGACCTCCCCTGGGGCTCTGCGGCCGCCGGTCGACGGTTGCATTTCCTCCTTGCCCTCGACACCAAGGAAGGCAACCGTACCAGATACCAATCAGCGTCGAGCATAGGCGAGATTCCGCGCCAGCCCCGAGCGCTGGATGTATCTGCCAATCTCCATCGCCTCGTCCCCAAGCGGTCTAGCCAGCCTGCTGGCCGAAATGTCTCCTCTGCCTCGTCGAGCGCGTGGGTTTGCTGCGTAATTGTCCTGCCATCCGTTTCGTTAGGGTGCTGACCCCCTCCCCCCCAGGCAAACCAGGCCCCAGGAGCACTGACCCTCGCGCTTACATAGGTATTAGTATATTACCCGCTCTCCACTCCGTCGGGGTAGGAGTTGCGTTGATTGCCCTCCTCTTGGAGTCCGTCCATCTCGCTCCGCGTCTCGATCGCCATCTGCACGTCGGGAGGCAGCCACATTATTGAAATTGAGGGAATATTGCCTCTCTGCGGCGGCGTTCAGGGAGTGAACAGAGCGGGCGGATCTCACCCCAGGCAGAGAGTCGAGCCCGAGTGCTCTCACTGCCCGTCGAGCCACTGTCAGGCGCCCGGATACGTGTGGTCCGCGATGTTCGAACTGGGGCCGGCGTGTGAGTTGTGACTTTGCTTCTGGCGGACTTCAGAACACCTTCTCCCGCATCCCTGCATTCTGCGTGTGCGCTTCCGCACCCGCGTGCTCCGAACTGGGCGCCTGCAGCTGGTCAGCAACCGAGTGGTACGACAAGCTCAACGGCCGTCGCTACTGTGACCGCCACACCCACTGCCTGCCATCTGACGGCCGTGGATCGCCCGCTGCTCCCTGGTTCTCCCTGCCCTGCAAGTCCCTACGGCGTCTCCACTGACGCCCACCTCCCCTGTAGACATGGTGGTGGCCTTGGCGAGTAAACCCCCTTACTGGGGGAGGGGGCGTCGGGAGAGCGGTTGGGCGGGTAGACTCTGCGTGGCCGTCGAGTCCCGCGGGCGGAAGGTCGACGACGATTGGCACCAATTTGCAAGGTCTCTTTGCAGAGCAACCAGTGCCACGCTGCAGGGGTTGATTGTTGCCGCTGAGAGAGGGGTGGCATTGGGCCCAATGCCACCACCATCCTCAAATGGGGGCGACAAGATGGAGCCTTGCCGGGCTTAGCGGTTCGTCTTGTTGCCGGCCGAGTCCCCCTTCTCCTGCTTTGCTTTCCAAAAACATATCCAACCGCTTCCCCGCGTTCCGCTGAGGCAACGTCCCGTGACGTTGCAACTCGAACTTTCTAATACAGAGTCAATCTTGACATCTCATGCCTGCGTGTTCCGCGTCTGTTCCTCGAGCTTCTTGCCATACCCAACTATAGCCGCCGTCCTCACGCCGACAGCAATGAAAGCATCCAACGTGGCTGTGCCTGCGAAGAGGAAGGCTTCCACCGACTCAGAGGCGGACGATATGGCGAGTCCTGGGCAGTCAGCAAAGCCGCGCAAGCGCGTTCCCGCCGAGATATGGGAAACTAAGCGCCCAATTATAACGCGACTGTACCAAGAGGAGAAGAAGTCGTTGAAAGAGGTGATGGAAATCATGGAGCGTGACTACCACTTTGTTGCCACGTAAGTTGACCACCATTTTTTGCCTTGGAGCCGCACTCATCGACAGCCTGCAGCGTCAAGATGTACAAGTCGAGGATTTGGAAATGGGGCCTCGACAAAAAGCTCAAAGGAGATGAGGTGCTGGCCATTATGATTCTCAAGCGGGACCGCGACGCACTGAAACGGCCGACTGAGTTCAGGATACGTGGGCAGCCCGTGGACCTGGAGAATATTAACCGATACCTCAAACGGAACCCTTCGTTGATGGCAAAATTCAGAGCCGGACACACACCCAGCACGCAGACAACGCTCGAGGTGACTTGCCGAACGCCATCGCCGCCTCCAAGCCCAGCACGAACCCTAGCGCCTACCACGGAGCAGCAAAGCATCGAGCAGATCTTGCACTTGTTCCGGGACTATGTCGATGGATCCTTCTCGTCTGGAGCTTGGCGGTGTGAGTACAACGTCGAGTGCTGCAACAGTCGCCTCAACCGCAGAGACCGCAGCAACGAGTTGTTCGAGAGGGTCATTGCGAGCTTCGCCTTGGTCAACCGATGCTTGATCAAAGGGGACAAAATTGACATCTACAAGATGCTCGGGCCAGCATTTGAATTGCTCAAGCAGCTTGTTGTTGGTGAGAGTCCCAACTTCGTGGTCAGGACGGTATGTCTGCTCTGGTACCTCGAACGGCACTCTAAGCGCGACCTGCTTCGGCTCGTTCTCGAGTATCTGGCTGGGCTGGTGCCAATCTTGCTGGGGCCGCACCATATCCTTGCCCACATCTGGCGAAGACTGGGCTCGACCAAGTTCTCCGACTACCATGAGCTTTCGACAAGGCTGTACGCGATGCTGCTTCCGGATGTCGAAAGGCGCGTGGGGCCTGCAAACTACATGACGCAGCTGCTGATTAACGATTATCTCGACTGCGTCTTCTCGCGATGGGATCCAGAGGACTGCGAAGCGATGCTCAGCGACCGCCTCGCTCGCGCCGAGACGTCGGGACAAGACCACTGGTGGCTCGCAGACATGGCACTGACACATGCCGGCCTCCTCGCAATCTGCAAGGAGAACCAAGGTCGACTGGACGAGGCAGTCGAGGTCTTGACGTCCCACATGAACGCGTATAGCATGACAGACGAGCAGGAAGCGGCACTGAACCTCGACCTCGGAGTCAAGTATTATCGAATGGGCAATATTTCAGCGGCGATAGCATCCTTGAAATCAGCTGCCCGGATTGCCCTGACATCGGGCGTAGACGAACGCACATCCCTCACGGCGTTGGGAAACCTGGAGAATATGCTCCGGGAAACAGGGAGAACGACCAAAGCGGACCGAGTGCGACAATACCGCATGGAACGAATCGCAATGTGGACAGAAGCATCGGCGTCCATTTGCACGAGCTTCTCCGAGAACCATGACGAGGACAGCGACGAAGAAGAGATCGAGCTCGTGGAACTGCCGGAATGGTTGTGGAAATGCGACGACGGCGAGGAGGAAAACGCCGGATGGCTTGATCTACCTTCCTTTGCCTGGGACCAGAAATCCTCTCCGAATTCTTTTGCCGGCTGCGCCAATAGCATCCTGGAGTGGCAGGCCACATCTCAAGCCGAATCCCCCGCGGTCTTCTCGACAGAATATTCGCCCCGAAACGAGAACACCATCGTCGACCCGGAAGTCGGATACATATATGGGCCAGAGGCCGGCATTCGGTGATGGCCAAAATCATAGGGTTGGGTGAGCCGAAGTGGCAGACCCAGCGCCGGAAGAACCGTCAAATGCATTGTTGGTCTCGAGAAGAAACCATTCGTCTTCAGCCCACGTGGCATATCGGCCTTGCTCAGGGATGCATCGTTGGATGATACCCGCCAGGGGAACCAGTCGAAGTAAGGATCGATGGCACTGGACACGGTCTTTGGCAGACGTGTTGACACCGCAGAGACAGGGAGGCGTCGAAGAAGCGAGAGCGCGAGTCTCGCATGGTTGTGATGCCACCAGCGCGGGAAGGGCTGCCTACTGGCAATTGATGTCGAGGAGAAGAAGGCGACGAAAGCCGTGTCTGAGACGAGCTGGCCGCCGCCTTCAGGGATGAATCATAAAGACGGGGAGAAGAGAAGGGCGTTGCGTTGGAACAGCATCGTGGAGTCTGATGAGGACGGGCGTTGGGATTGCGAGGGACGAGGTGAAGCAGGCGTTCACGTCTGCAGTGAGGTAATGGCAAAGGAAACAGCGGGTGGGGGGAAATTTCAGAAAGGGCGTTTAGTGCTACCTTACCTTAGCCATGTCTTTCGGTTTAGGCAATGACTGTGACCTCGAGAAAGAAGGAGCGGGGGATGGTGTTTCCTTCCCACTTGGGTAGGTAGAACGAGCGAGGGAAGGTGCTTGCTGTCTGGGTCGGAAAATAAAAGAGGAAGCGACGCACCTGGTGTCGGGCGGGATTGTAATGGCAGGCACAGCCAGCAGAGCCTGGAAGATACCACTCCATCACGTTCGACGAGAAAACACCGAGTTATTTAACAATCATGGTGCCTAGATCCTGCACACAACCTCGCACTTTATGTCCCAACCAACCGTTGCCTGAACCCATCTCGCAGTTGCCTGCTAGGCAATGCCAACAGCACTATATCTCAAGTAAGACAGGCTGTATCGCCGAAAGAAGAAGGGGCGCGGGCTCGCGATGATGCTTGCCGATGAGGCCACGATCTCCAGCCGACGACGACTTTTTGGGGGTTGGAAAGCGCCAGATCTCCGATCCCGAGGGCCCTGCAACTCGCCACACAACCTGAACCCATATGGTCGACGTCGCCGGCAACTCACACGTCGAGTGAGACGAATGTCTGTGACGCATTCCAGCCAAACCGACATCATTCGCCCCGTCACTCAATCTTTGCACCGGCCCGTCTGCCGGCATGTCGATCTGTTCGGCTCCGAACAATCGGCGCCCGACACGGCACCCACGGAACGAATCCCTGTCCTGCCCACCGGGCCCCGGAGCCCTTGGACTCCAAGTCCCGGTCAGCTGGCGCGGATGACTCGGGAAAAACAAGGTCCAGGTCCAGACTGTGCCCTTGGTGGATTACCTTTCGCCAAGTCGCCGCCTCGACGTCGTCGATCTTGACGCCAGCTGGGAGACTGGCTCCAACACACGTCATCGTGCACAACTGTCACGACGGGCGACGCAGATTGACGCATCGCTGTGCTCACTGTCTGACAAACTATTACACCAGGATTTCCCAAAGCGTTGGCCTCGAGGCGCGGCATTGGCGGGCAGGGCTTGGGGCCACAGAGACGGGATGCACCAATGGGTCGCACCACCGGGCCATCGTGGGTGCATGCAGCCAATCGACGTTGCCCCTGGCGAACGTGGAAGGGAGGGGGGACGGGAGGAGGATCTGAGTGGCAGGCGGGGACGACTCATATCGAACAGCTGGAGGCAGAGACGTACTCTGGCTGAAGCATTTGGCACGCGATCCGGGGTACGTCAGGGGGCGTCCTATGTCGTGCGGTTGAAGGGGCACGTTGTGCTGGATGGCCGGCGGCTCACGACCAGTATGCAAATTGTCGGTGCTCCTGGCCGTTTCGCCGGCGTCACCAAAACGGAGGACTACACGTTCAGTCCGATCAGGCTCCGTTACCCTTGCATGAACGGACGAATTATCAACCTCTGCCGGGACACTGACCGGCAAAGGATCGCCGAAGCAGAGGTAAGATCATCGATCGTGCAGTTCGTCCATCCTCCGCGCCATCAAGGGAGATTACACCGGCAGCCCGAGATCGGTCTTGTGGTCCTGCAGAGACCTGACTCTCGCCCACCCGTCATTTCGACCGTTGAAGGCGGGAAAAACAAGGAAGGACCGGCAACGACAAACGGCGACCGCTGCATGAATGACTCGGGCATGGCTGACGTTGGAACATCACACGCGGGAGGGAGGCTGCCACACGATGCATTCTCCCTGCACATATAATTTCTGTTCAAGCGCTGGCATGCGGAAATACTGCAGTAGCTTCACAAGAGTGCGAGAACAGCCAGGTTTAGTCTTGGGCCGATAGAGCCGGGTCTGCTTAATGAGCTGCGCAAACGTTGGCAACTATCAGTTGCAAGACGGCTAGCTGGTGCAGCACTACCGGGGACGGCGATGATGACGGTGTCGGAACAGAGGCTCTGGGGCCAGCTGGCTAAACTCAATTCGAGGCGGCAGGCGAGCGATGGCGAGCCGTTGGCGACTGGACTGGAAGGAGAAGAAGCAAAGCTGCCGCAAAGGGCAGGAAGCGTTGGGAATGCCGTTGGCACTCTTGTCCAATGGCTGGATGCATGCTCATGGCAGTGCCAGACGCCGGTAGGTGCAGATGCATACCGCGTACATGGGCTGCACAGCAGCAAGCAGCCTACGGTGGCTAGCGCACGCGCGGGCAATTGGAGCCTCCGTGTGTCGGAGTACAGGTACAGGCAGAGAGTACCCAGATGCGTCGTCGTCTCGAGCCTCCGCCGTCCGTCGTCCGTCCGTCGTCCGTCTGTCGTGGGACCCGTTAGCATGGACTCTCCCCAAAGAGAAGGGCGGCGAGACCAACAACAACAACAAAGTCCGTGGAGGCCACGGCAGGACGGACGAGGCGGGACAGGGGACAGCAGGCCAGGCGCAACCAGTCAGCCGGTGTAACATGGCAATACTGGAGAAGGAAACAACGGGACTCGGCGCTGGACCCAGGCACAAATTGAGGGTGGGAACTGTCGAGTGCAGGGCGTCCCAAAGCGGGTTAAGGCAGAGCAGCGGCGGGCGAGGCCAACGTTGACTCGTCCGTCCTGGGCCCTTGTTGGGGCGGCACATCCAGGGCAGGGCGGCATGTCATAGGGCGCCTGGGATGGATTTCAATTAGATACCTTGCCGCGCAGGTGGTTTGTCAAGGTTCTCGCCGGGTCTCCCCACCGTCCGCCCACTTGGCGGTGCCTGTCGCGGGCTGGCGTCTGCAGTGCTCCCACCTGGCAGGGAGGGCGATGCGCTGTAACGTAATATCCGAGGGGCACCTCACGTCGCCCGCCTGGGGCGGACACGAGAACCTCACGGCGTCCCTGGGTCTGCGGTTGCGTCTCTGAGTCTGAGTCTGCGCCTGCGCCTGCGCCGGTGGGAGGACGGCGGCACTGCGCGGAGACGGGCAGGTGATCCGGTGACACGTCTTATTACCCCCGACCCCGAGTCTGACGCTGACGCCCAGCAGTTCGTCGTCGGTTAATGGACAGATGGGGGGGAATCGATAGTCTGCCGACCCAATCTCGCCTACGCGGCCAGCAATATGTCGTTGGCTATGCCAAGCGGATAGGGCAAACGGTAGAAACAGCTGGGGCAGGTCCGTTTGTTTGGGTGGTGAAAGAAGGCCTCGCCAGACCACAAAGCACCCTTTCGCCTTCTTTGTCTAGGGGCTCGCGGGCAGCTTCTTGGCAAGGGCTGGCGGGCTGGACTCGCGGCGAGACCACGGAGAGGGTAGAGGGCAGCAGCGCGGCCGTCTGCTGGAATGACGGCATGCCTCTGACTGTCTCTGTCCCTCTCGTGCCGGGCGACGGACAGCAACGTGGACCGAAACGAAGGGTTGCAGAATGCCGTGTGACGGGGCTGCGAGTACAAGGCGCTCTGGACGCGGCCATGGGGGTGCCAACGCCCCAAGCGAGTCAATCTAGACTCTTGAACGACTGCTCGGCCCATTTGCACCACTGCGCCGCACATTGTCACCCGTCACCGGCGGCCCTGACGCCAGCCATTCCGTCTCTGGGCTGGTTCCGGAGCCAGGCCACGAACCACATGGGTGCGGTGGTGATTGCGCTGGCGAGGCGAGCGAAAGGGGGACGTCGACGGGAGGAGGGATCAACAATCCGTGGTGGGTTTTTTTTTCTCTTTCTTCCCATCATTTTTCTGTCCGTTTCTCAGGGCAGTTTACACAGTTTACGGACCCTTTGTACGTTCCCCGAAGCCTGATTCATCGACCGTCCGGGTAATTGTGGAGCCCCTCACAGTCTTTGTTCCCTCCCCTCCTTTTCTGCTGCAAGATAAGGCACGTACTGCTCAAAAGTGTCCAGGTGCCGTATCTCGCGGTAAGGTAAGGTAGGTAGGCAATTGCCCGTGTCGTCCACATCTCTAATCTCGCAGACGCAGGCGGGAAAAAAAGAAGCAAGACCCAATTGAGCAGCGGCGGGGGGAAAGAAGCACGGCGAGAAAAGGGCAGGCGGTTTTTGAGCCACCTGATCAATGGTCAATGGCTGACAGTGGGCTGCCTCCGCAGTGGCATTCGTTCCATGCGGTGACGGTAAGGTAGGTACGGTGCGTTACGGTGGGGTACGGACTGTGGCGCGCCGTACAGTCTGTAAGCGGCCACGGGCCAATACGGTAGCGCTCCGTTTCGCACGTCCAGGCGCGCATTTCTGTGGCTGCAGCCATGGTCCTCCCCTCCCCTCCCTGTCCATGCCCGCCCACAGTGCAGGTACCTCAAGGCAGGCACGTCCAGGCCGGCACCTGCCCCCAAGGCAAGGCCGGGCTTCCACTTTACAGGCACTGGCAAGGCATTCACTGCTGCCGCTGTCGCTGTCACTGTCACTGAGGCGGACGGCAGCGCACTGCCAGCACCGCCCAACCGCGCCTCGTCGCCCATGTTCTTCCCGTCATAGCCCCCCCCCTCTGCGTTTCTTCCCGCCCAGTCCCTTTCCTTCACTTCCAGACCTCGTCCTGTCCTCGTCCACCTCCTCCTCCTCCTCCTCGCTCACCCCCTCTCGCGCCCACTCTCCCTCGCGCTCCTTTACCCCCTCCACCCTCTCTGTGGCCGCGCCCCCAGGCTTCCTTGCGTCTGTTTTTCCTTTCCATCCGCTCCCTTGTCTGGCTAGGTACGTTTGCGCTGCGAGGGGTTGAGTCGATCCGCCAGACAGACGGGAGGAAAAAAGGCTGTTCGTGCGCCAAGGTCTTGCTGATACTCGCAGTGATACCGTTCTTCTGCACCAGGTAAGTCTTCCCTCCCTCTCCTCAAACCCCCCCACGGTCCGTCTTGTCCTTGTCCCGGCCCTCCCAAGAAAAGACTGCCCGGGAACAAACGAACACCGTCCAACTGAGCCGTGTGTAGCTGCGCCGTTCCGTCTCGTCTCCACGCCCTGCGAATCGAGACGGTCGCCACCCTCCCATTGATAACCTCCCTCCCCCCCCCGCGGCCACGACTCTTCCTACCTTGCGACACGCACGACCGTCGTCCGTACCCACCTCGTCCACACGTTGCATATAATCATGTCAAACGGTCCACCCCAGTCCATGCCGATTCACACGGAACACCAGACCAAGGTTGATGGGAGCTCCGATTCCGTCGCCTCAGATACACACCTCCACAATGCAGACTTCAACAACGACATCTCGTTCCCTTACGTCGTCACACATCCCCAGATCCAGTTCCGCACAAACACAATAGCCCCCTCGCCGCCCTTGTCCGAGTCCTCCTTCCAGCAGCTGGAGCCGCCCTCCGTCCAGAGACCCGGCCCGAGTCCGCTCACTGCAAACAGCACCCTGAAACTCCAGACCGCAGACCTTCACCCCTCCCTTCCCACCCGCTCCGACGTCCACGCCCACGCCGCCGCCGCCATCTACTCGACCCCCCGCCGCCCGAGTGCCGGCCTCGCCCACAAGACTTCGTCCGGGAGTTTGAAGCCCGTATCGAGAACCCCCAGCTTCAAGGCCGCCATCCACAGCCTGGGTCCCGCCTCGGCCACGAGCTCGTGCATGCCCAGTCCCATTCTGTCGGCTATGAGCGACGTCACACCGTTGCCCTCGCCACTGCTTTCTGGAGACTCGCCGGGCCCTTGGAAACGCCTCGGTGTTCGACCGCCGTCCCGGGACCAGATGCCCAACCCGACCCCAGACTCGGTGCTGGTCTCAGCCACCGGCGAATCAATAGCCGCCGCTCTCGCCAACGCCTCCAAGCGCAAGGTCTACGCCGGCCTGGTTACAGAAGGCGCCGACGGACCCGGCGCAAAGGGGCCCCCTAGCGGCAAAGAGCAGCACGCCCGAAACCGCAGCGTCAGCGAGTACATTCCCGACCCGAACTACATACCGAAGCGCCACATTACTGTCTCTGGCTCCCACGTCAAGTCAGAGACCCCCGAGTCCGCCGCCGAACCCCAGATGCGCCGCGAGCTGAACCTCGCCGAGTCACGAGGCTTGACACCCGCCATTGCCCAGCCGCCGACCCCGCCGCCGAGCGAGTCTTCCAAGGATTCGACCGACTCCACCAGCAAACCGAAGACGACCATCCCCGAGTACTTCGAGGCCTTTGACCGCCGCGACCACAAGAGGAGGAGATGGTGGGCAGTCAAGACGCTGGGACAGGGCACATTCAGCCGCGTCATGCTGGCAACGAGCCAAGTGGAGGACGATGACGACTCATTACACGCCGACAGCCTGACGCCGATTTCTGAAATGTCTCAGCCGCACAGGAAGACGCTCGTCGCCGTCAAGGTTTGCGAGCATGGCCCGAGAGGCGGAGCCAGCGAGGATCGCATCGAGATGTCGCTCAAGCGCGAGTTGGAGATTATGCAGAGCATCAGCCATCCTTCGCTGGTGCATCTGAAGGCTTGGAACATCGAACCCAGCCGGGCTATCCTGGTCCTCAGCCATTGCCCAGGCGGAGACCTATTCGACGTGGCCACCGGGCACCGCCAGGTTCTGAAGCCGGCGCTGCTGAGAAGGATGTTTGCCGAATTGGTGGGCGCTGTGAGATACCTGCATGAGCGCAGGATCGTCCACAGGGATATCAAGCTCGAGAGTATGTGATCCTGCCAAAGTCAATCCTGGAAAACACCGCTGACCATTCGCAGACGTGCTCGTCAACCTGACCGCACCCGAGTTGGCAGATCCTGCGACGGATTGGACCACATATCCGCACTCGGTAATCACGCTGACCGACCTGGGTCTTTCTCGCCGCATTGCCGATGACGAGAAGTTGGAGACCCGCTGCGGTTCCGAGGACTATGCCGCGCCCGAGGTCATCATGGGCTTGCCCTACGACGGCCGCGCGACTGACGCGTGGTCTCTGGGCGTCTTACTTTACGCGCTCCTCGAGGCCCGTCTGCCGTTCGACCCCTACCCCAACACGATGGACGGCCACCGCATGCGCAGTCGCACGAGCCACCGCATCGCCCGCGCGGAGTGGCGCTGGATTGAGTTCGCCGGAGAGGACGGCGACCACGAGGGCGACGAGGCCAAATTCAAGGAGCGCGGTATCCTGGGCGCCATGGAAATCACCGAGGGTCTTCTCCAGCGCGCGAGGAGTAGATGGACAATGGAAAAGGTGGCAGAGCACGACTGGGTCAAGGGCGCCATTCAGGTTGAAGGCGGCCTGCGCTTCCGCGAGGAGATTGAAGGCGCAGAAGTATGATGACACACGGAGGCAACCGCACTCTGTGGAATTGATGACGGGAACAGGAACAGGGCACTGGATGGAATGGGATGTACGAGTAGGAGGGACGGTCGGTGGGCGGGCATATCGGCATTCATACCACGTGCTCTTTCGTTGCTGGGCATTGCTACTTTTTTCTTTATCATGTTCGACGCGAGACCTTTCTCGCACGTAGGGTTGGAGCATTCGCTTCCTCTCGAGACGACAAGAGTCGTCTCTTTACTTTTCTCTCTTTTAGATCAAGCCCACGACGAAAAGCTTAGACCTGGCCAGCGAAGGTGTTGTTATGTTTGGACGGGGTCTGTTTAGTGTACCTTACAGTTAGCACACTGGCCGCGCTTTGACGGCCGTGTCTTCCATCTTTTTTTCTTCATTGCCATTGCCTGTCCATCAAATGGCAGCCTCGGCCCGGCAGTTTTTGAAAATACCCAGAATTTGACATATTTACTTTCTGCTTCACATCTTGCTGGACGCGCTCGTTCGTTGTCCGGGACACTTGGTCCGCTGTGGCGTCTCGTGTCGGGAAGTTTCTTGCGGCCGCCGGGCCCCCTCCCCCGATGCGGCTTAGAAGACGTGCTAGCTAGGCCTGCCGATATTCCGGCGACTGCGGTGACGATCGTTAGGGTGCGGTGGTTTTCCCTGGTGCACCGTTTCTGGCGACGCCACGTGTGGCCGTTTGGTTTGGGAGACGGTGGGGGGTGGGGGGGGAGCTTCTTTGTTCGAACGTCTCGGGGTTGGTTTGGGGCTGAAAGGGGAGGTCGGGAATGGCCGGGTCGGCGAGGACGGGTTCCGTTTATTCTCTTCCAGGGCTAGATGGTGTTTGGTTTTTTTTTCTCCCCAATGTCCGTGTGTGGTGCCGTGAATGAGGCTGCGTACGCCCCTTGTGCGACGGGAAGATTAACCTCGTTCCGAGACGGTGACGTGCAGCAGCGCCGTGGTGTCGGGGAATTTTTGCCGGGTCCCGGGCTTGATCCGGGCCGGGTGGGGCGACGAACCGGCGAATGTCGGCGGTGGTTGGCACATTGAACGTACGACGAGTGCGTAAGTACAGTACCTACCCAGTGATAGGTATTTGCATTTGACTCAAAGCCCAGGGACGATGACCTGATTAATATTACACACGGCAGCGGCAGCAAACACACCCGACGCCAAGCCCCGCCTAGAAGACGACGTCGTTGCCGCCCGGCCAGAGGACGTCGTAGGCGGCGCCCTCGTCCAGGGACATGCCGCCCACGACCTGCAGGCCCGCGGGGTCGGAGAAGCCCATGTCGGCGGGGCCGATGAACTGGCCGAGGTCGTCGAGGTCGCGCCACGAGAAGCCGCGGAAGGGCTGCAGCTCCGGGGGCTGCGGGAGGACGTTCATGTGCACGGGGCCGTGGGCGGCGGCGGCGGCGTGGAGGTGGGAGTGGCCGGAGGAGGGGATGAGGTGCGCTGTCGCCGCCGCCGCCGCCGCCGCCGCCGCGGAGGAGGAGGAGGGTGAGGCGTCTTCGTGTCGTGCGTGGGAGGGGGCTGAGAAGGAGCTGCTGCCGTGGTGGGCTGTTGGGTTGTGATGGTGGTGGAGGTGGTGGAGGTGGTTGTGGTGGTCGGAGATGTGTGCCGTGTTCGGTGGCGCGGGTGCCGTTTGGGCGACGGAGAGCGGCCCCACTCCGGCGCCGTGGCGGGCGGATGTCGAGTCGGAGGCGCGGCCGGGGGCATGTTGCTGGTGGATAGGGTGCTGCTGCTGTTGCTGCTGCTGCTGCTGCTGCTGCTGGTGATGTTCCGAAGGCGTCGGGGTCTTGTTGCGCCAGAGGAGGGAGAGGAGGCTTGCGTAGCGCTGGCCCAGGCTGTGGGCGCTGACGGAGGAGCGCTGGAGGCAGTCGATGGTGACGGAGATGGAGCGGCGGACCGAGTCGGAGGCTTCGCTGCCGAGGGCGCCGGCGAGGCGGGCCTGTGGTTTTTTGTTTTGGGGTTACTCACGCTTTGCCTCAATGGCCCCTGATATGGGAAAGGTACTAACTAGAGGAAAACAAATGGAACGCACCTTGAAGAGGAACACGGCGGCGTAGATGACGTAGAGATAGTACTTGAGCGGCATGTACCGCAGCCCCGTGGCCGGGTCGACCGAGGTGTTGAGGATGTTGAGGAGCGAGTTGGCGGCGTCCATGGACTCGTAGATGAAGCGGGCGTCCGGGGTGCTGGCGAGGTCGGCGAAGAGGGGGCTGGTGATGGCCGTGGCGGCGGTGCGCGGCGGTGGCGGCGGCGGCGGCGGTTGTTGTTGTTGTAGTTGGTGTTGTTGTTGTTGTTGTTGTTGTTGTTGTTGCTGCTGTTGGTTCTGCTGGGCTTGCTGATTCTGTTGTTGTATTTGCTGCTGCTGTTGCTGCTGCTGCTGCTGCTGGCGGGCGCGGGTTATGGCCCTGTTGATGGTTGCCTGGAAGGCGAAGGCGTTGATGTAGAGGCGGAGGAATTCGTACGAGAGGTTGAGGCCGGCTTTGATCAGGGGGGTGACTGGGTGTTTTGTTAGGTAGTTTGTGTGATTGTGGTTGGGGGGTTGGCCACTTACAGCTGAGGCTTCCCCAGACGAGTTTCCATTTGCGAAGCACCGCGAAGGAGTCGTCCTGGTTTGTTAGTCGACAAGTCTCATTGACTGGCTGTGATGTTGAGGGCCCGACTTACAATGTACCTGACGTACTCCCCGCCGAGGTAGAGTTGCGCCCTGTGGCCTGCCGAGGAGTAGAGTATGTCGTGAGCGTTGCTGTAGAGCTGGATCAACTCCAGCTGCGCCTGGAACAGCTGCCCCAGGTTGTCGGACCCGGCCTGCTGGACTCTCAGAGACGGGAAGTCGGCAGACCGCGGGATGGTGGAGGGCCCCGGGCCGCGAGACCAGAAACCCTTGCCCACGCGGATCGAGACCTCTCGATCGCTCATGTAGCAGGCTGCCAAACCCCCTTGAATCAGCGAATGGTGTTCCTACCTAGGTAGGCAGCCCAGACAAAGCAACTTGAAGGGAGACTTTTGAACCTACCGGCCCAGACCAACCTCTTCCGCCGAAACTGCTCCGACAGACTGTTCTGCTTGTCGACCAGGAGCCCCGTCTGCTCCAGGCTCTGCAGGTACCCGAGGCGGACGGCGACGCCGATCTGCATCCACGCGCCCTCGTCCTCCTCGCCGCGGCCGACGGTGGGCTTCTCCTGCAGCCGCTGCGGCGCCCACTGCGCGAGGATGAGGAGGGCCTCGACGGCGCCGACGGTGGTCGAGCCCTTGTAGATGAGCTTCGAGATGAGCGTCTCCATGTGGCGCGAGCAGGCCTCGTGGACGTCGGACAGGGTGGGCTCGTCCTTGGAGACGACGGTGAAGATGGCCGTCAGGAGGTGCGGCTCGGACTCGGTGAGGACGGGGATGGACGGCGGCGACAGGATGCAGTTGTGGGCGACGGGGAAGAAGGGGTGGTAGTGTTCGTAGTACCTGGCCGTGTCTCAGTTGTGTGTACCCCGGTGAGGTGAGGTGAGGTGAGGTGTAGAGGGGCCGTCACTTACGTGGTTAGGAGGCGAGATGCTACAGAGACGGACAGGACGCCGTCTGATATCGGGGGGTAGTTGTACGTTGACGGGGTGGTAGATTGCGGATGCGGGCCCTCGCCGGCCGTGTCGTCGCGACTGGCGACGCCACCGGAGGGCTTCCGAGTCCTCTCCGTCCCGTCGCCGTCCAGATCGGCAACCTGGGCGAGGAGATTCAGAGCATCCGACGGATTCAGCAGATCGCTGGACGTGATGTGGCCCTCAATGTCGCCGGCGCTCTGCAGAGACCGGCCGCCGGGGCTGTTCGGCTGCGACCCCGAGCCCGGCCAGCTCGCGGCACGCCCCGGCGTCTCGGCCCCCTCCTCCGGCGAGCATGACCACGGCTCATCCGAGGCTCGCGGCCGCGGCCCGGGGCTACCGGGCTTCTGCGGGTCCGAAAGCGTCGACGGCCGGCTACTGCTGCCGCCCTCACCTGCACCTGCACCTGCGCCTGCACCCCCCGGCGGCGGCGCTGCCGACTCGAAGGTCGCCGTCGTCCCTGGGGGCGGGAAGCCGTCGGCGTCTGGCAGCCGCACGCATTTCCTGGGCCGTCGGCCGCCGCGCCTCGACGTGGCCAGGACGCACTCCTTCTGTTCCCGGACGCAGCGGCGGCATGGGGGGATACCCGGGTTCCCGCCGTAGTCACTGGTGAAGAGCGTCAGAGACCGGCTTTTGTCAAAAAGGGGAATGAAACTGATGCGAGCGGCCGGGGGCCCATCCGCCGGCTATGGGCCAGCATGAACATGATGATGCACTTACAGGTCGCATCGCGTCTTCCTGAGCCGACAGGACACGCAGGCCCGCGATACCCGCCTCTCCTTGCCAGTTGCCGTCGAGCGAGACACTCGGGACTGTCCGACCAGAGCCGGCGATGGCCGAGGGCCGGCTTCCACAGACATATCGGAAAAGGGGGAGGGATGGGGATGGGGATGGGGGGTGGTGCGGATGTTGTTTGTGTGGTATTCCGGGGATGAGGGCCCAAGCTTCCGGGAGACGTCTCCAATGGAGTCCTTCTTTGCTGCGGTCTGGCACCGAACCAGCCGGCGGTTAAGCAATTTCCCACCTCAGTCGAGCTCTCTCAGCTGACGGACGGAGCGGTGGAGAAAGAGGGAAAAGGAGTGAGAGAGCGACGAGGGAGAGACGGATACGAACGTCGGCAATTCATATGAATGGACCGAACGGCAATGCTCTCATCGGCGATAGTTGGGGTTTTATGTTTTCTGTAAGAGACTACGCCGTATATCTTTGGGGGCCTACCTAGGCAAAGGAAGAGGAGGGCAAATGTCGAGGAAGGCAAAAAAGCACCGCCAAAGGTCATGACGCACATGTCGAGCGAGAAGGTTTGACAGAGTTTGCAGCGAACCCCCCTCCTCCTCATCCCCAACACACACGGATTCAGACAAATCGTAAACATTGCCGATCGTGAGCTAGCCTGGCCTATGCTCTACAAATCGGCATTTCAGCCCGATGAACTGTCCCGGCCCCTGTCCGCAACAGGGTTGTCAACACATGCACGCTGCAAGTGTCTTTTTTATTCACCACGACTTTGTTGACAAGTGACCAAAAAAAGGAAGGCTTGATCTCCGTGTAATTGTCAACGCCCACTGGCAATGCGAGATTTGACGCCGGCGGCTGTCACTTCAAACCGCCGCTGAGGACGAGCTCCTGCCCGGTCAAGTATCCGGTCCTCGCGAACCTGTCCGCGGGCTGTTAGACTCCCAGCGTGTTGAACCTCGCATCGAACGGTCAAACGGGACTCACATCGTGACGACATTGGCGACTTCTTCAGGGGCCCCGAGCCGGTGGACGGGGACGCTCGCGGCAATCGCCAGCCCGGGGTCGGTGGCTCTGAGGGCTTCGAGGTCGTCTTTGCTGTCCCAGGTTCTGTTTGTTGTCAGTTGCCGACACAACGTCCTCGCTGATGACGATGACCTCACGTTGACTTCGGCGTGGCAATCATGCCGGTTGCTCCAATCATTGCCGGCAAGACCTGATATTGCTTAGTTGCGGGAACCGGGCTGGTGAAATATGTGCGGCACTCACGATGTTGACGGTAACTCCTTCAGGGGCCAAGAGCGTGGCCAGGTTGAGACCCATTGAGCTTCACCAACCCAGTCAGCACCCATGCCACAACGCAACTCGTCCTCAAACTCACCAGAGGGCGCCCTTCGTGGCGGCGTAGTGACACCCGTTGATCCCGCCGCCCCGACTCGCGATGCTGCCCACCAGCACGACCCGCCCCCACCCCTGGGCGCGCATCCCCGGCAGACACGCCTTGGTGACGACGAACTGGCTGCGCGAGTTGACCTCCATCATCTCGTCCCAGTCGTCCTCGCCAATGTCCGCGACGTCGCGGATGCGGCGCCCGAGGCCGGCGTTGGCGACGAGGATCGAGACGGCCTCGTGCTTCTGGGAGACGTCGTCGTTGGCGAAGATGCTGGGCACCAGGTCGCGGGTCGACTCGCGGGAGGAGAGGTCCGCCTGGAAGGGGAGGAAGAGCTGTGAGGGGTACTTTGTGCGCAGCTCTTGGGCCAGGGCCTCGGCCTTGCTCTGAGTTGGCGTGTGTTAGTTAACATGAGTTTGTGTTGATAGAAGGGGCGTGGTCCGTGTTGTGTACTTGACTTGACGAGTAGTGTAGAGCCACATCGCAACCCTGAGCAGCCAGGGCGTGTGCACACGCGGAGCCAATGCCGCCGCTGATTTGATACTAGATTAATGTAGGAACTGACAAAACACTTGAACGTAGGCACTCACCTTGCACCCGTCACCAAAGCCAGGCGGCCCTCAGTGCGGTTGTCTGTATTCTGTAGTTGACATTGAACCATGTTGAAGCCTGTATACAGAACTGGTTGTAGCTATTGGGAGCACGGGCTTCGATTTAAAAAGCTGAACCTGGGGTGGACTGGGGTAGCTCAAGTTCCCGTCAGTTTATGAGAGAGTGCTCTCGAGTTGGACATACGATCGGCTAATGAGGGGTTGGAGGAGGGCGGAACAAACACCGAAAGCCGGCCGAATAGCCGAACTTCCAATTGCCGCCGCTATCGGTGCGATGCAGATCTGCAGCAACTTGAATCGTGCTCATCATTCTGTTTCCCTTCAGTGGTTTTCTGTCGGGGGAATTAGATCAACTTTGAAGTCTTTCATGGATAACATTTTGGAAAAATTGATCCGCTTTTCAAAGACTTCTACTGCCCATATGGCTGTAGTATCTAACTCATCAGCCATCATCAACTTATAATATCACGGTCAAGCATCAATTCAAGTAACAGCTTTAAGAGACCGAGCTGCTCGCACTCTGAAAAAGGTCAAAAACCGACACTGACTAGCAGAACTCTGTTGCGCTGGTCGTGTCGGGTATTGGAAGGCGTGGACGTGTCAAGATTCTGAATCGCCGTCCGATGCTTGAATAACCTAGATTCAATTGCCTCTAGGTGTTTCCAATCCACCTCCGTAGTGCCCTTTTCCCCAGACACCCCGCAGATATGCTTTTCCTTCGGGTGGATTCCCGGGGAAGTGGTTCTGCCGTCGTCGATCACGATGCCCGGTGAACATCTGGCCTCACTGCTCGTCATCATTGCCCGCACTCTGCGCTTATAAACATTCGCGAAGGCGTTCGGACGACGGGCGTGCAGTGACAGAAGCTTCATATTGCAGTTGCAGAGACTTGAATTGCAACACTCATCGTCAAGGCTTCAACAACTGCCAGATTCAAGATGGGAGAGCTTCAAGGACAGCGGCTGGTTCTTGCCGTCAGCGTTCTGACCTCGTTGGGGTTCATGCTGATCGGCTACGACAATGGCTTGATGGGAGGCCTTGGTACGTTTTCGTACCCGTCAGCTCAAGCAACGAACAACAACTGACTTCCTCTATCCAGTCAACGCCCCGGCGTTCAACTTGACATTCGACTCGCCTGACCCAACGATGACGGGTCTTATCGTTGCCATTTACGAAGGTTTGTGAAGTAGGAGTCGCAACTGGATAGAGTGTGAAGTAACTAACTGAATGACAGTGGGCTGCTTTCTCGGGTGCGTCGCAACGGCCATCTTCGGCGAGAAACTCGGTCGTCGTAGAACCATCGGGACGGGCTGCTCAATCATGGTCATCGGAGCCATCCTCCAAGCTTCGTCCTATGGGCGCACTCAACTCATCGTCGGCCGAGTTGTCTCAGGCGTTGGCATGGGAATCGTCAACTCCACCGTCCCAGTGCTGCAGGCCGAGTTCAGTCCAAAGTCGAGTCGCGGAATTTGTGAGTTTCCAAAAGACACCGTGGACACTGAGAACTGCACTAACAAACCGTCACCAGACGTCTGCGCCCAGTTGTCCACGCTCAACTTTGGCATCTTTCTAATCTACTGGATCGACTACGCCTTCTCTTCGCATCTCGAGAGCTACGCCTGGAGGGTGCCGGTTGCTCTGCAGTGCATCAGCATCCTGCCCATGTTCGCCATCCTGCAAATCATCCCGGAGACGCCTCGATGGCTTGCCGCCCACGACCGCCCGGACGAGTGCCTCGCCGTCCTGCGGCGCCTCAAGTGCGACGAAGACGAGGAGTCGATCAGCATCCTACACAACTCCATCATGCAGACGGTGGCGTACGAGACGTCGATGAGCGCCGGGTCGTGGAGGGACCTCTTTGTGAATGATCGGATCCAGAGCCAGCGGCGATTCCTGATTGCCTGCGCCATTCAGGGGTTCCAGCAGCTCGGTGGCATCAACGCGATTATTTGTGAGTAGCGGCGTGTGGTCTACCACAAAACTACCTAGGGTTAACCGACGCTAACACTTGCAACCAAAGACTACAGCAGCACGCTGTTCGAAAAGAGCATCGGCTTCGACAACCACATGTCGAGTCTGATGTCTGGCTTCTTGCAGACTTGGTTCTTCGTCGCCTCGTTCATTCCGTGGTTCCTAATTGATCGTGTTGGAAGGCGGCCTCTGGTAAGACCCATCAACTTTTGGGTTAATAAACTCGAGCTGACGGAATATTGCAGCTGTTATCCATGATCAGCGTCATGGCTGCCGTTATGGCAACGCAGGCCGGCCTAATCTACCAGGTCCAAAATGCCACGCCTGTTGCGCATGCTGCTGGTATCGGCGCGGCGGTGATGCTCTTCATCTTCCAGGGAGCATTTACTATCGGATTTCAGGCGACTGTCTGGGTCTATCCGTAGGTTTCTGAAAGTCTAGCGACCGTAACATCACTAACTGCTTTTAGTTCCGAGATTCTGCCCCTTCGCATCCGTCAGCTGGGCTCGTCCGTATCCAGCGGAGTCAATTGGATCTTTAACTACGTAAGCCATGCACATCTTACAATTATGTTGCAACTTCCTCGTGCTAATGACCCTCCCCCAGATGGTCGTGCAAATCACACCCGTGGCCATTTCCAACATTGGATGGCGAACCTACATCATCTTCGCCGTCTTGAACGCCACCTGGGTTCCCATTATTTATCTCTTCTTCCCAGAGACCAAAGGACTGGAGCTGGAGGACGTCGATCGCTTGTTTGCTGGAGATGACTTTACCGACACGGATCACAGTCGCAGCTTCAACGAGAAACAAGAAGTATGGGATGTTGAGGAAGTCAGGGCATGAGCGGGATATGTGTTGAACGGGTCAATGAGCTTACGAGTCAGGGGGGCGATATCCAAATTGAAAGCGTGTGTCAATGTAGCGAATAGCGATTGTACAGCTAGTTTCTCATCAAGCGACCTCTTCTACCGGTTCACCTCGGCAGACGCCCTTCGAACGTGTCCTTTCTAGATCTCCACGGTTAGACTTTGCCCAGTTTCGGCCCTGTGAACGGCACCCGTCCACGGACTGATCGTCTATGTTGCTACCCCAGCCTATGAGCTATTTTGCTGCACTCGGACCCATAAACTCTGAATCTGTGACATCAACGGGTGGTTCGTGCCCCGCACCAGCTCGGACTGGAGCTTCACGTAAACGTCCCTTGACATCCGAGCTCCTGGCCGTGTCTGATCATAGTAGCATCAGGGTCAATGTTGACACCGGCACCAAGAGTTCGTCTAGTCCTTTTCTCGAATCCTTGGCATACTTTTCCACCTCCCGTAACCTTGGACCATGGCAAACAGCTCAGCTTTTGCCGTCTACGACGAAGCCGCGCAGAAGCTGTTCGGCCCCTCGCCGACACTGGAATTGATCCACGAGAACCAGTACTACCCCTTCGCGCACGAGGCGGGCGTCTTCATCGAGGACAACAACACCCTCTTCATCACGAGCAATCAGTTTCGCGACGTCAAGACGGGCGGCAAGAAGATCCAGATATGTCGCATCACGCTGCCGGCGGACGGGGGCGCCGAGGTCAGGTGCGAGGAGATCCACCCCGAAGGCGTACACATGGCGAACGGGGGTGTCAACTATCTGGACGGCATCCTCTTTTGCGCCCAAGGAACCCTGGACACGCCTGGGGGCATCGTCTTCATGGAGGCTCACCCTCCGTATCAGACACGCTCGATGGTCAGCTCGTTCCACGGGCGCGAGTTCAACTCGGTCAACGACGTCGTCGTGCACAGCGACGGGTCTATCTGGTTCACCGACCCGATCTATGGTTTCGAGCAGGGCATTCGACCGCGACCGAAGCTTCCCAATCAGGTATATAGGTTTGATCCGATACGGAATTCGATCAGAGCGATGGCGGATGGTTTCGGGCGGCCGAATGGTATCTGCTTCAGCCCCGACGAGAAGACTGCCTACGTGACCGACACGGACTGGATTCACGGCGACGGCTCAACTGACCTGACAAGACCGTCCACCATGTGAGCAACAATGACCTATTGTGCTAACTGCTCATTGACTGACCACTCTGCAGTTACGCATTCGACATGGTGTCGTACTCGGGACAGCCCTTCCTCACAAACAGGCGCCTATTCGCCATGGCCGACACCGGAATCCCGGATGGGATCAAGTGTGACGTCCATGGCAACGTTTACAGCGGGTGTGGTGATGGTGTCAATATCTGGTCGCCAGGTGGTGTTTTGCTGGGAAAGATTCTCGTCCAGGGCGGTGCCGCAAACTTCTGCTTCGGCCGTAACGGAGAGATTTTCATCCTGAATGAGAACCGATTATGGAGAGCCAAGTTGGCTGATGAAACGAAGGGAGCCTTGTTGTGTATCTAAGACTCTCCTAACCAGAACTCTTAATTGATCTTAGCTCTCATATGCTCCTTTCCTCCATTTGGACTA
This sequence comes from Colletotrichum tropicicola, assembly GCA_025962755.1. NCBI lineage: Eukaryota > Fungi > Ascomycota > Sordariomycetes > Glomerellales > Glomerellaceae > Colletotrichum > Colletotrichum tropicicola. The sequence continues at coordinate 143,473 of JAOWMA010000048.1, forward strand.
ACGGATGAGAAAAACGCGCACGATGCGAGTAGCTATTATTAGGAATGCTAATGATGTGCATATATTTAGGAAGAACCGGTCTTGTTTCCGGGTACCGCAATCGTGAGAGCAAGGTACAACGCCTTCAGGCCGTCTGCTCCAATGAGACGAGGGCCACGGACCCTGGTGCCTGTCTTTGAAAAGATATATAGATATCTATATATATATATATATATATATCTATGACGAGTTGTGATCTCTGGAGAGGGTCGTTCGACTCGGCAACGAACGAGATGCTCTTGGGGAGTGATCGCCTCCCCTAGCCCAGTACTAGCACTAGCCCATAGTGACTTTAATAGGATTGTACAATATGGGCAAAGTAACCTTTTTAGGTTACGTGACTTCTAGTACTGGGCTCATAAAAAGTCTAGCCCGCGTAGAGAGTACATATAGTTTTCCTACCTTTCCACAGGCTGGACTTTTTATGTAGGAATTACAGGTCTTACCTAGTATTAGATAGGGAAAAAAAAGGTACATAAAGAGAATTTACATGATATCTTTTTCTTTTTGAGGTTTTCATGGGCCGATTAATATTAGTCAAAAAGTGACCTAATTAGGTATGGTAGTAGACAAAACCTCTCTTTGTCAGTCCTGGGCTAGTGCTAGTACTGGACTAGGGGAGGAAGCCACTCCCTTTGAACTTCGTATTACTGCTGACAGGCGTTCTTGCCGCGGCAACGTTGCTGAGATGTTCCCTGACCTGTCCGGGCATCTTCTAGCCTGATACCCAAAGACATATATCCGACTTCCCAAGCCTACCGCGCGAAAGCATTGTTTCTTCCAAGTCAATAACTCTTCATCACGCCGGCCTATACAAATGGAGAACTCCAAATTGCAAGGTATGAAGGTGGAGATGACAGATTTTTCCCTGCGACCACTCGACCCCCCTCGATATGGCGAGTTCGGAGTTACGTCGACTTCTGGCCATCTAGGAATCGACATCGCAGATGCGCAACACGTTAAAAATCTACGAGAAGAACAGGTACCGCTGAGGAATGACGAATACCAGGTTTTCGGACGCTACCTCCAGCAAGCGAGACCTGATGAGGCAAGCTGGTGGACTCGGCCGTTCCTGACCCGCGATCTGTGGAATCCGTCTTGGAATATGTATCTGTTCTGCGTAGTTGGCACCAGCTGTGCCATCGGACACCACGCGTTTTGAGCGTCTCTGGAAGGCAAACTAGTTCACGGCGATGACCAGCTGATCATGCTACGATACGGAACAGCCCTCGCCTTTGCCGCAAAAGCCAGTCTGGTGGCTGCCGTACTGTCCGCATTCCGAGAGCAAGTCTGGTCAACGATTAGGTCACGGTTTCTGAGAGTTGCTACTCTGGATGACATATTCGATGCGCCTCAAACACCATTCTCCCTCCTGAACATAGAGTTACTGTGCAATGCGAAAATTGTGGCACTTTTGGCTCTCTATGGCTGGTACGTCGCCCTCGGATCTCTTCCAACGCAATTAATAAGCTTCTCACACGGCCGACGCACAGGCTGTCACCCCTCATCGTCATTCTCACAACAAACACACTGCTCGTCGAATCTGCAATAGAGTTCCAGAACACCACTTGCCCAGGGGTTAAAAGTTTGAACTTCTCTAACGAAGGGATCCATGATTGGAGGACTGGGACAAAAATCAACGACTTGCAGCAATGGTCAGTCAGTTTTTGGAACACCACGAGCCTCGAAGAATCTTCGAATGGACATTTCGATTACTGGGATAGGCGGAGTACCCAGCTAGACGAAATTTTCGAAACTGCAACCTTTTCGAAACGACCTTTCAACAACTTGGACGATACCTACAAGATCTGCGAGAGGGGATGGAACTGTACCATGAACATCGAATTCGTTGGTCCTGCCTACAAATGTCAAGAGATATCCAGAGGAATTGGGTCCCCCAGCCGTGTTCTCCAACAAGAGTCGGGAGATGCCCATATGCCATTTGAAATCGACTTGCTCGCCCCGGTCGGCAATTACACCTATATTGTCCAATCATCCAGCGGCGACTACATGGATCAACAGATGCTCAATACCAGCCTTGGAGGAGTCATAACGGATGAATTACCGTTTCCCAAACACCTCGGTGCCTTCCGAACGGAGCCCGTCTTGTGGGTGGGATATTCAGAAGTCACCAACTACTCAATACCCCCTTTCGAAGACGAAAAGAACGGAATTTTCAATAGCCAGGCGTGGACGCCCATATTACTGGCATGCGAATACTATGAAGCTGCCTACTCTGCGCAGCTGAGGTACATAGACGGTGAGCAGCATCACAAGATCACGAACCGCACTTTTCTGGCCCCTATCGTCAATACGACGTTTGCTCCGGGCGTAAATGCAAACGACGGGACCCTAGACAACACGACCGCAGTTCCAGAGAGCAACTATATTCTCCCCCAGGATGTCGCAAGATACCGACACACAGCCGCCTATCACTCGATGGGTGAATTCTTCCGCTCGAAGGTAAATGGCACCATACGGGAGCCTGGGATCGTTGCCAACAGCGGAGTCATGCAAACGAGTATAATGGACCGGCGGAAATACTGGGAGTATTCCAATCTTGCAGAGAAGCTACGGGAGTACTACGAAGAACTGCTCCTGTCTCTTTTCGCGAACCCGAGGTTTTTAGCGGTGGTGTGGGCGGCGAACCCAGATCAAATGGCAGGCACCCTCGATGGGGAAAATCAGCAATACCCCTGCGATCGTTCACGCCCGGGGATCAAGTACTACTACCGAGCACGCATTCTTTTGCTTGTGTACGGATTTGCAATCTTTTTCGCCAGCTTGGGGGTTGCCTCTGGGGCAGTCGCGCTCCGCAAGAATGGCGGAGTCTCGAGGAATATGAGATTCTCGAGCATCTTGGCAGCGACCAGGAACAAGACACTGGACGGGGTTGACTGGGACGGCCCTGAGAGGGATCGTGGCTGTGTATCGGCTGACATGATGCGGCAGAAGCTCGGTTACGGAGCGCTCGAGGTGCGCAGAGGTAATTATTTTGAGGGCGTAGAGCCGGCGAATCCTCCGACCCCAGTCAGAGGCAGATTTGGATTTGGATTTGAGGGAGACGTAGACCAGTCGATGGGTTCACGGGATATTTGACGACGTTGAAGTATGAGCCATGAGAAGACGGAAGAGTCATGGAGAAAACCTTCCTGCATCAGGTATTCACTCGAGTTGCTTCTTGATATTATGTGTGTACATGTATGCTTTCGTCGCCCCTACGTTCCCCATTGCCGCCATTTCCGTCCCTTGTAGTCGTCCACCTATGCTCGTCTCCCGTCTTCCTCACTTTTAATCGTCCTTTAAAACACAATGGTTTTCTCGCTACACTTGTGCAGCTCGGCGATCGACGGCAGCAGCGTGACTTTATCCCGCGGAGTGATTCTGAATCCATGCTAGTCTCTCATCTTGGCCCAGGTGATACCCCTGCCCCCGGGCGCGGTGATCTCGTACACACCTGATGTGGTAGGCAAAGTAGTAGTTATCCCAGTCGTGCTGTCTTTCGTTGAAGTTGTTGTTGCTTTCTCTGTGGGGAGAGGCGCATTGCCGGGGTTGCAGGTCGCGGCGGGCAACACCTCACAGACATGGGTGATGGCAGAGTGAGGTGCAGTGCAGTAGAACCAGATGCGCTCGATACGGCACGGGGACACGTTGTGTTTTCTGAATGCGTGTATCTTGATGTTGTCGAGGATTTGCTGCACGTAGGGATTGTTCATGGCCAAGACCATGTCAGTTTGTTGTGCGGGAGCACCGGGCGGCACGCAAAAGCTACAACAGTGAAGCACTCTACTGTTGGCTTGGTTTTTTACTTGTCCTGGATTTAATGCCGCATTCAATGTTGCTCCTGACAATTCTAATAACTTTTTGACTTCTCTTTGTTGTGGCTTCCCTGACGAGGCGTATGTTGAAGTTAGCCAGTGAGGTGTTACTCTTTGCTATTTCGTCCGCAACTAATTGATAGCTCGAATTTGGAAGACTTACACACGCTCATAGGCTCAACTCTACATCAATCAAAAGCGCTATTGCGTCCGCCTCTCATGTCAGCTGATTTCTCTACATGATGTAAAGGATTAGATAAGCATTCCCACCACAAAAGTACTAAACGTCACCGGCCCTGCGAGCACAGGAGATCTTCCTTTCCTCTCCGCGTGCAACCCCGCATCCCCGGCCGATCCGATTCGTGATCTTCCGTTACTTCCGTCCATCAAGTCCCAAAATGGCGCCACGAACCCGCGAAGAGCTTCTCGCCTACGGCGTCCCTGACCCCGACTTCGAAGCTGTATGGAATTCACGGACCGAACCCCCGAGAAGCACACCGCCATACTGACCTGACTAGGAACTCGCTGTACGGCCAATCCGTTCACCTCAGCCCAGCGATCCGTATTACGGACGAGAAGACTTCTTCGCCCTGCGCGAGCATAGGGCCACCCGCTTGCGTGAGAATCACCACTTGCGCTACCTTCCCGGGCCCATCCCGGAGCAGGTCAGGGAGGAGGATCGCAAGGTTACTGCCAGAGACGGTCATGAAGTCACCGTTCGGATCTACACCCCCGTGAAGGCCCCGGCCGAGGGCAGCGCGCTTATTGTCATGTACCACGAGGGAGGCTGGTCTTCGGGTGACTTGACCGATGAGGAGGTGAATTGCCGCCTCTTCAGCCGCGATCTGGGTGCTATCTGCGTCAACGTCGAGTACAGGTCAGTGTCCGGGAATACTACAACCCGTACCAAAGCTAACACAGTGTAGACTTGCGCCAGAGTTCGCATTTCCGACTGGTATTAATGATTGCTGGGATGTTCTAGAATGGGTGAGGAACAAGTCCAAATCCGTCGAAATGGTCCACTAATTTTCATCGCAGGCCGCCAAAAACGCGTCCGACTTGGGTGCAGACCCTACTCGTGGGTTCATCATCGGCGGAGGGTCAGCCGGCGGCAATATCGCCGCTGTCCTCGCCCATCTGGCCCGCAACAACAATCTGTCCCCGCCTCTGACCGGGCAGTACCTCTGTGTGCCTGCGATCATGTGCTTCCTGCCTCCGGAGGCAATCCCAGAGCGGTACCGTGCCGAGTACCTCAGCCACCCTTCTGTAACAAAGGTCAAGGACCCAGTCATTGGCAGAGACATCGAGAATGCGGCGTCCAATCTCCACCTCATCTTAAAGCCTGACATGGAGAGCCCGCTATTTGTACCCTTCCACGCGGGGAGAATCGGTCAAGGTCACAAAGGGTTGCCCCCTGCCTACTTTCAAGTGGCTGGCTTGGACCCTCTGAGAGACGAGGCCCTCATTTACGAGCGAGTCTTGAGGGAAGAGGCCGATGTGAAGACCAAGCTGGACATTTACCCTGGACTTCCGCACTATTTCTGGACCAATTTCCCGATGCTAGAAAAGAGTAAGCAGTTTGTGGAAGACACCGTGAAGGGCGTCAGATGGCTGCTGGAACAGGAGTAGTTGGGTCTAGCAAGACAGCGGCTCTCAATGAAACATCTCATGCCATGAGATCTGATTCCATAGAAATGAGCGGGAGCTGGAAATTTCGATAACCAATCACGGGCTATTGTCCACAATGGGAAGCAGACCGGAACGGCGAGGCAGCCTCTATGCCAAAACAAGACAGCTGCCTGCACCGAATCCCACGTGAGCGCTTCCTGCATCTCAGCTGCACCTCCCCACCTCGCGGGACTTTGTCATGACTTGCCATCAACATCAACCTTCATCGCGGACGAAAACGCAAGTCTTATTGGCGGGTCCATTGAAAGATGACTGAACCACATTTCTCAATACGAGGCAGCAAAGCGACCAGTAGTGCCTTGGAACATGGCTCCCGCCGTGATCTCTCTAACGTCACTGCCGACAACAACGATGCTACCAGGTCCATGGATCTGTGCACGAATTGCGCAAAGATCGACTTCGAAGCCGCTTTCGACGAGAAATCATGGAGCCGGGAGGCAAAAGACCGAGGTTACGTGTACCTCCAAGATCTACACGGCCGTTCGGACTGGGAGAAGTGGCAGCTAGACTGGAAGAAGCACCGTGATCCAAAGTTTCCTCCCCAAGATTGTTGGCTGTGTCAAAACGTTCTCGCAAAGCTTCTAGATCCATTGAAGCAAACTCTGGCCGAGATCCAAAAAATGAAATTCAAGAAACTGGCAGCTTTTGACAGGTGGCGCCATACCAATGACTTTGGGAGACGACATCGATCGGAACTGGAAATTTGCGAAGAACTCCCAACGCTAGTGTCACGGAACGGTCTTTATATTTCGGTGGTTCCATCAGAACTCAATCCGAAGACTGAAAAGACCGACACTCCAGTTGTTTGCGTCAGAAGGGACGGCGTTGCTGGGCTTTTCGAGCCGCGCTCGACATCTCCTTTCGTCGACTTGGATCTCGTCAATTCATGGCTCGATGCTTGCGAGAAATACCATCCCAATTGTCCAGTGTTCGGAAAGGGCCAAACTCCGAGGATAAGGCTCATCGAATGCGAATCAAAGCGCATCATTGAAGCTCAAGAAGACATGAGATACCTGGCGTTGAGTTATGTTTGGGGCAAAGCGTCAGCCGAGGCACCGCATCCCTGGAGACCACGACTCGGCGCGCTGCCAAAGACCATCGAAGACGCGATTCTGGTCACCAGAAAACTGGGCTATCGATATCTATGGGTCGACAGATACTGCATCAACCAGACGGACGAATCGGACAAAACAGAGCAAATACAGCTGATGGACCAAATTTACCAGTATGCTTCTCTCACAATTGTGGCAGCCGCAGGAACGGACGATCGATATGGAATCTCAGGGATATCGAGAAGGCGAGAATCTCCGTTACAGACTCTGGGGCGGCTCAAATTCGCGGCGTTCAAAGACCCGAGGAAGCAGGCCTCACACTCCGCATGGAATAGTCGAGGCTGGACGTTTCAAGAATTTCTCCTCTCCCGACGACGACTGATTTTCACTGATGTGTCGGTGTCACTTGTCTGCCTGAAGGCGGAGGCCCATGATCTTCAAGGTTGCAGCGAGAAGATCACCAGCAAGGACGCCATGGACAAATACGACACTTTGAAGCCCGCGAGTGGATGGAACCCAGGCCAAATCTTACCCGAGGAAGGTGGTTCAATGTCGACCGATGAGAAGTATGGCGCACTCGAATCCATTTTGAAGGCTTACTCAAAGAGGAACTTCACGTACAAGACAGACGTCTTTGACGGCTTTCGCGGAATATCGAAGACGCTCGAGGCAGGAGCCGTGCCCCTGTTCAACGTCTTTGGCATCCCGTTTGCCCTCGTGGAACATGACAGCACTGGAGAGAATGTCGGTGGTCAGCCCGGAGGGAACATTCAAGCAGAGAGGCTTTTCGCGAACGGGCTGAACTGGAGCAGAGGCCGGTTCCCGTCTGGTACAAAAGGCAGACTTTTTCCTTCGTGGAGCTGGGGCAATTACATGGGCAAGGGAATCAGCTGGTCGAAAAAGCCTGGCTGCTCCTCATCGGGCGTGGAGCTTTACCCGACAAACATTCGACTTCAAGTTGACGAGGACGATCCCACGTATACGCTGTCAGAATGTGTCGCGAACAGACATCGCATTTCGGAGACATTGGAGCTTCGCATACTACACCTCGACGCGTACATCCTTTCCGCGGAGGCACTGCTGTCTTTGAAGCAGCGGACCGAAAACTTCGATTCTTGGAGCAGATTCGAGTTCGACGACGTATACTCGGCCGAATCAGTCATGAATCATTTCTGGGAGTCAAAGGTCAACGGCACCCTATCTGCAGAGGGCTGGCGATATCTGCAGGATGAGCTTTCATCGGGGGACATCAGCATCATGGTGCTCATTGTTTCGCCCTACGTAAAAGACGGCGAGGAAATCAAAAAGGAGGCAGCAGAGTTTCTCATAATTGAGAGACGGTTTGCTGGCGACCGAGTGTGGCATCGCAGGATAGGGCGGATGACGGCGTATCCAGGGTCGAGCAAACCACGCCTTGCTCCATTGCTCGCGGAATACGGCATCCAGAGAACACATATTGAGCTTCGATGAGATGAAAGTTTGTGAGGATGGGGAAAGATCTTGCGCAAGAAATACAAGCATTGAGTGCGTGCCGGCCTTGACTTACAGTTGCAAGTGAAAAATAACTACCGATACATTGATGCGGACCTGATAGTGCCGGGAACAGGTTTCCGACACACGAGAGTCCGAAATGAGCAACTCGAGAGGAAATAAAGGAGCTTACGGGTGTTTGGGTTGCAGCCAAGAAAAGACCACGGCAAGACACCCCTTTGCCCGATTGCATGAAGAATGATCTTAACCGCGTTGAGAGGGTGTTTTAGCTTCGGTTTCGGTTTCCTGCGGAGTCGCTCACCAAAGCGCTCGCCAGAGTTGTGCGTCGCAACTGGATGAATTTGCCCGTAAGGTAGGGACATCATCAGATATCGAACCTTGATCAGCGTTGATCCAACCAAGCTCTCGGCAGTGGCCGATTGCGCAGGAACCATCAAGCTTGGCAGGGGAGCCGTTAGGAAGAATGGGGAAGGTCGCTCCTTGCCAGGGTTCCATCGCGACCCATGGCTCATTTCGGGTCATGGGCTTGGCCGCCCGCGAAGCTAAACTTGGACGCGATACGAGGGTCAACAAAACTTGCTCGGGCTCGGAAGAGGCACACTTTTGAGGAAGCAGTCTGCGGGAACAACGGGCCCAAGCCAACTTGGAAGAGGACGTCAACAAGATGGGCTGCTTATCGCGACGTCGTCCGCGATGAGAAGACGACGAAGCCAAGCCGCCGGCTTTGCCTTCCGTGTTCAGGAGGAGCCGGCCGGGGTCGGATCTACCCGTGACAGCGGCATCGTCGAGCTGCCCGAATAGGACAATGGCCCCGTGTCATGCCATGCAAGCAACTTCTCTTGCGGTCGCAGTGTCCGACTCATGGACAGGAGTCTCCGCGACGCGACAAGGGAAGATGGGAAGACTTAAAAGCCGCCGCAGGAGCACCACCTCAACTATGGATGTTTCCCGAATGCCATCGCACTCACCGGACCGATCACCATGAAGGCATCCCTGATCTCCCTCCTCGGCGCCGTCGTGCCCGCGCTGGCGGCGCCGAACGGCATCAACCGCCGTGCCGACCCCGGCCTGATGGCCGGCAAGTACATCATCCAGCTCAGGCCCGGCACCACCCCCGAGGCCGTGACGGCGCACCACAACGCCGTGCGCAGCCTCCTGCGCCGCCGCGACGGATCCGCGGGCGAGGTGGAGAAGACGTTCCAGATCGGCGACTTCAACGCGTACAGCGGCACCTTTGACGACGCCACCCTGGCCGCCATCTCGGACCTCGACGAAGTCCTCGTCGTCGAGCCGGACGCCGTCGTCTACGTGGAGCGGACCGAGGCGCCAGAGACCACGAAGCGCGCCTTGACGACCCAGGCCAGCAGCATCTGGAGCTTGGGCGACCTTTCGCACAACGAGGCCGGGGCGACGGAGTACGTCTACGACGAGAGTGCCGGCGAGGGCACGACGGCGTACGTCTTCGACACAGGCATCCGCCTGTCCCACGAGGAGTTTGAGGGACGCGCGAGCTTCGGCATCAACGGCGTGACGGGCTCGACGGAGCAGACGGGCTCGAACTCGGATACTGATGGCCACGGCACCCACGTTGCGGCCACAATCGCCGGCAAGACGTACGGCGTGGCCAAGAAGGCCAAGGTCATCGATGTCAAGGTCTTCGAAGGCTCCACGGTGCGTTTTGCTAACAGTTCATCTCCGTCTTGTGATTGATTATGCTGACTCCCGTCGTCTTAGGGCTCCATCTCGGCTATCCTTGCCGGCATGACCTGGGCTGTCAACGACATCGTCAGCAAGGGCGCGCAAAAGACCTCGGTGCTCAACCTCTCGCTCAGCGCCGGCCCCAGCGCGCTCGACAACGCCGTCATCGCGGCCTACCAGCAGGGCATCCTCTCCGTCGTGGCGGCGGGCAACAACGACGAGCCGGCTACTGACGTGTCGCCTGCCAACGTGCCCCAGTCCTTCACCGTCGGCATGACCCGGCCCGACCGCGGCCGTGTCAGCATCATCGAGGGCATCTACGGCAGCAACTACGGCCCGGAGTTGGACGTCTTCGCGCCCGGGCAGGACATTGTCAGCGCCAGCCACACCTCGGACACGGGCACGGCGACCAAGACGGGCACCAGCATGGCGGCGCCGCTCGTCGCCGGCTTGGTGTGCTACCTGCGCGCGCTGGAGGAGGGCCTCGGCGCCCCGGACGCGGTGACGGCCCGGATTCTGGAGCTGGCCATCCCGGACGTCGTCGGAGACCCGAAGGGCTCGCCGAACCTGTTGGTGAACAACGGCAGCGGGCGCTAGGCGGAAGGGGGTTGTCAGCAGAAGACGATTTTGGCTTTTCAAGGGGGGTTTCCTAAGCGACCGCCAAGTCATGTACGAAGATGAATGAAATGGTTAATGGCGCAGCCAAGAGCGCAGCGGTGTACGCATGGTACTTTGATCTGACGTCATATTACCACCCTGTGCTGCGACGATCGGATTGATGTGAAGCGTCTCTGTCCTCTGATTAGATCGGTCGCAGATCCGACATGCCTTTTTGATGTCGAAGGAGGCTGCTGACCAGGAATGGCAGCTTTTCTAGACACCAACGGCTGAGATTCACCTAGCGGCAAGGGTCCAAGTCCATCGACACATATTTGAAATAGGGCTGCTCTCCCTTGATAGTACGTTTTGCTAATTTGCTCTAATGGAAGAAAGAAAGAATGCCGGTCTTGCGAATTGCTGTGTCAGTAGCCAGGCATGCAGGCTCGAACCATGTAAGCCTCCCCCTCGCCAACTCGAATTGAGTCTAGTCCACGCGGTGCGTGGCCCCATGTCTCTCCCTTTCCCCTCACGAGTAGCTTCTTTCACTTTAAGCCCACGCCCGCTCTCCGACGAGCTCCGGTGGCAGAGACGCTTGACTGGTGAGTTACCAGAGCCAACAGTCGCATTGTTCCTGGATCCCCTCACCTACCTCCTCAACTAGGGCATCCTGCACGCGACCGCGGCGAGAACCCCTGCTTCGAGGCGAGACTGCAGCTTTAGTTGCACACAGGTTCTTACCGTTGTCGATGTTTAGCTACTAGAGGCATCAGGACGAACACGGCAAGAAGCCATGTCGACAAACCTGCGTCCCATCCGCCCCCGCGGTGATTCTGATGACAAGCCAAAACCCGAATCGCCCATGAGTCCCGTTACCAAAGACCCCAAGAGGCGAATTGCTTGCGGATCATGCAGAAAACTACGACAAAAGGTATTTCACTTAGTCAGTCTGCATACAAAGACACGAGGAACGCTGAAGAGTCCCAGTGCGACGGTCTGCGACCGATATGCAGCCGCTGCATGTCAACAAAGCACCAGTGCGTTTATGAAGTCGACCATGGCGAGACCAGGATGCAGGGCATTCGCAGGGCCAACCGGCAGCTAGCTGGGCAGGTGGACACGTTCAAGTCCTTGTTCGAGTTGCTCAAGTCTGCGAATGACGATACAAAAGCCCAGATCATGGCCCAGCTGGCCGCGGATGATCCACCGGAAGTCATCCTCCAACAGTTGAAAGAGAGCAAGAAGACGACACGCCAAAACAGCGATCAGAGTTCTAGTGACGGATCCCAAAGTGAAGAGAGTCTTCAGTCCTCGCAAGGCATCATGAGAGACATCAAAGTGGAGCCAAACGACGACGTACCATGGCACATCGACAAGATGCATTACCTTCTTCAGCGCGTTGACACGATCGATCTAGATGCTGAGCTTTCGGGGCTTGAGACTGAAGGGAAGGAAATGCCCGGGACTTTGGAAGATGAAGACCAGAAGAGTCCCGAGTTTCTCAAAGCAATCATCAGGGCGGACCAGGCCGCACAACAACAAAAGCAACACCCCGGTAACTCTCTTCCTCCCGGCGCTGTGGAGGGCTTCGGCAACCTGCCATTGTCAAGCGCCGTGAGGGCGAACCACTACCCCCCGGCGGTACAAGCGCGGCAACTGCTCAACATGCAGACCGAGGAGTACCGAATTCCCTCCTTCATGGCTTCAGACGGAAGCCCCCTATCGAACATTTTCTACACCTATCGAGACGCCGCCATGGAGATGTTGTCTAACGGCGCACCCTCTTATCAGGTTCTCGGGCCCGCCGATCACATCGATCTTGAGCTGTTCTTCCGCGATCGACAGCCGAACGACCCCTACGATATTCACTCGTGGGCCTGTGAGTTGGTGAAGAACATTGAGGGTTACGACGTATTTGTTAAACTGGCGAGTGCCGCCCTGTACGCAACATACATGCGGGTATGTAGATTAAAGCCCAACGCATGGGAAGAAACACTTACACAACCCAGTGGAACATTCTGCCCACAGCAACGAACTACGCGCGCATGCCCAAGATGATCCGTCCAACAAAGCAACAGCGCTTCATGCCTCATCGAATGACGATTGACCTGGTGCCGCAGTACGCCACATTCTTCCAATGTTAGAACCAGAGAGCGCTGACACCGGCTCCAGCCCAGCCATTCGCGACGCGCTGATTCACAGGTTCCGAGACTGGCTCTCCCCAGGCACGACGGACACGGGAGGGACCAGCGTCGGCTGGCCGTACAGCCTCGACGCCGCCGTTGATGTGTGTCCCATCACGGGGCGTCGGATGCTGAGCCGCGCGTTTTACGAGCACGCTACGAATGGGTGTAACTGGAGTTTGGACAAGTCGATACGAGCCATTTTCCCGGAGATTGAGGCCATGGGGTTCAAGATTAGGGAGTAGACGGGCGCAGGAGACTGGATGGAGAACAGCAGGCTCAGGAGCGCATTGATGGGATGGAGGCACGAGGCTAGGACCTGTTGTGGAGGAAGGAAAGGTAGGAAATTTGAGCCTAGCAAAAGGTTGAGGAGGATGGCAGACTCTCGAGGAGAGGTTAGGAAACGATAACGAAGCGGACCAGGAATTAGAATTTCGACTTTGAGTAATGGAACGGAAGGTGAAAAAAGCCACAACCTGCCTTTGGAGATTTGCTAGTATGGAAGGAGGGAAAAGAAAAACTATCGCTTTTGTTGTACAACTTGATGAAACCCAAGTCCTTACATGCTGAAGCTACTATCGAAAGGTGCAGACAATGAGATGCAGTTTCCAGTTGAGTTGGCACAGTTTCCGCAGAACACGCCGAAACTCCGCCAAAACTTGTAACGTCTAGTGAGAATGCAGGTATGGTGCCGTGCTTTTGCGTTAGCATGTTGGCCGTGGTCAAAATCGATGGCGAGACTGGATGGTCTCGTGGTTCGTACGAATAGGGAGGCTTCAATTGTCGAATTGGGAGCCCATTTTGGTAAGATCTGTCGTCTTGGACGCGCGATCATCCGTGTCCGAGAAGTCCGTTCTTCCATCCCCGCTGCCAGCAGCTTTATTATTCTCCTCGTTCAAGTTCGGTGGGGGCGAATCGCGCTCTGCCTTGGTACTCGAGGCCTTGTGCGGCGAGGACGGTCGCTCCTCCCTAGGCACAGTCGGTAAGCCAATCCAGCAGGTATAAAAGAGGAGTCTCTGGTCGCAAGTACCCTTGCCCGGCCGTCGAGGATTCAGAACCCATATTGACGGGTTATTCTAGCGAGAAGACTCTGGAATTCGATTTCGGACTCTTAGTCATCGATTGTCGTCGGTTGATGCGTGGGAGAGTCGGAAAGGGTCGATGAGAATATACAAGATAGAATACGACTCCAGAAGAGAAGAGAGCCAGAAGGTAAGGACGACGGAGAATAAGTACGTCTGGGGGAACTCATTTCGTGGTTCTTGGGGCTCCGGCAGAGCGGAACGGGCCATGGCCGTCGTTTCCACGGGAAATTTGCACTATGGCCCTGGGAAATTGGTCACGATGCTCTTCTACCATGCTTTCTTTTTTCTCTGGCGGCCAGAGGTTGAGTTCCATGGCGCGCCCGTTATTGTGTTGTAGGGACCAATGGATCGAGCAAGGTTACCGCCGGAGACACCAGAACGGTCTGGTTCCAAGTCGGTCGGTCAAGTCGACTTAACCATAAGGATTCGCCACGCATTTGCTCGATATCGGCCGTCATGACCTTGTTCGTGAGGAAAAACGGGAGAAAGATCTCTCAGAAGGTATTGCAACCGTAAGCTGCGAGGAAGTTGGGGGGGCTGGATTCGCGTCCGAGCTCTGTTAGGAGTCGCTTCGCAGGCTGGGTCGTCGAGTTCCTGCTGAGCTACGTATGGCTCGCATTGGATCGAGGAGAAGGTGGAGGAGAATGATGCCGACCATCCTTTGTTGATCGTAGGTGTATCTTGCTATCGTTGAGACCGTAACGTGCGTTGAAGATTGGTCCTCGCAAAATAGCCAGGACTACAAGATAAGAGCGGTCTGCAGGTAACCGGTAAGGAGGGTTTCGAAGGTCAGTTTCCAGTCGAGACCATTGGCCTCCATTGGATGTGGCAGACAAACCTTTTGAATGAGCAAGGATGTCCATTTGATCACGCGCCGCGTCTTGTGTGTGGCGTGTGTCTGATTGTGCCTGGCCTTGGCAGGCAACTGGCTGCCTTGTCGTCGTCAGACGGGCGATGCCTCCCTTGGAGCATCTCAAACAAACACTTACCTCATCATTTTCAATTCATATGAACAGAAATATGCCATTCACGCTAGCTTTTCGCATCCGAGATCTCGAAAGGCCAAAATGAGCACAATACCTTGTGGTTAGATGCACCTTTGGGTCCGCAGGGCCGCCGGCGATCAACCGCAGAGGTCAGCGACCCAGACTTGAGAGTCCCGTTGAAATTTGGGATGCTTCGGAAATGTCTCAGGCCATAAAACGCTTCAGATTGGCTATCAATTTGCAAAGCGGCAAGCTTATCCCCCGAGTCAACTGAGCAAACGTCACTTTTCACCGTTGAGACTTAGGTATGTCAAGGACGAGAAAGACAGCCCCCGAGACCACTATACTTTAACATAGGCATTCAGTGAGCGTCGTAATTCAATCTGCTGTCTTCCCAAGGCGCCTAAGATCTGGGATCGTGCAACCACGGAAATCAGACAGAACCCTATCCTCTGGACCGGGCGCCGATTTTCTGCCCGAGTAGACAAATTGACTCTGTCGTGTACTCCTAATTCTTTGCAACGGTAGTGGTGCTTCAAGTACCTCTTCTGTCCCACTCGTCGCACGTTGACTTTTGCGATAGGATGACCGCAGCATCCGGCCGTTGTTGAGTCGGTGCATCCTTGAGTTGCCGATCTTGCGGGTTGCCAAGCGTATCAAGACTCCTGGGGTCATCCATAGAGCCGCAATTTGACGTTTGCGGCCCTCCTGGAATGCAAAGACGGTCGCCCTGTTTTGCGGGAGAATCCACGCTGAGTCAGTAAGACCCAGAGCCTAGAGTCTTGGGACCGCAGCTGCGCCATCGCCCGGCGGGCTTAGACATGCCAGCGCAGCCCACTCAATCAACGCAAATTGTTCCAGCCGAGAGTAATGACGAGGCTGACAGGGCGATCCAAGGCGACGTTTGCATCGATTAGGCTGTTGATCCGATGAGTCCTACGAGCCGATGGGAATAGCAGTTCCGTACCAGGTATTAAGGGGCGGCGAGGTCTCCATCATCCCCGCGGCCTCATTACCTGATTCAACTTCAACTCGGCATCTTTCCCTACCAAAATCAAGCGAAACAGTCACAATTCTTAAGCATGTCTTTGGGAACCTTTTTCAAATTTTCTTTGTTATTCGTTCGATTGCTCCAAGTAGTTATACTCGCGTTCACGATATGCGCAGTTTTCTACTCAATAATGCTACGCCGAGCTGATGCAGATCAAGTGACATTGCACTCGCATTACCCCGCCCTAAACGAAGTCTTCATGATGCTTACCGTATGTTCTTTACTTCCTTCACGTTTCATGTTCAAGGAATTAATGGCCGCTTCAGTCAATTGCTCTCGTCCTAGAGAATTTGACAAACACGGACGTCAACCGAGGCTCAGATCCGCGATGGTCGGTCATGAGTCTGGCTCTTTACACAATCGGACTCTCCACCTACGTCGCGATGCCGGAGATTTCGCAGCACATGCAGCTCAAGCATGCCATTTCCGACGCAAACTGCGAAGCATACTTGGATGGAATGGTTGATCACGCGGCCGTGGTGGGGGGAATCATTACGTGGTATGTGATCTTGATTCACCGGGATCTCTCGAGTCAGTCAGACTAACTGGTGTTACGAAGGGCGATCAGTGTTGTGTTTGTGTTGTTTTCCCTCGTGGAGTTTGCAGAAGGTGTTAGAACCCGAGTCGACCAAGACAATGCTGATTATGATAACACAAACTGTCCAGCTTCGTTAGCGGAACCAAAGGTTGGTGTGTTGATACCTGTATAGTTACATACGGAAATTTCAAGTCACAGAACAGAAGACTAATGCAAGGAATTTGCGTGACTGACGCTGTGTAGTACGTTGAAGTGAATTCCAAAGATATCGGATATTTCGTTCTTAGTGTCTCCAGTAAACCCATTTCTCCTTTCAGCATTATTCATTAGATGTATAAATCCTGCCTATTTTAGACACTTGCTTTCGCTCCGTATCCCAATCTGGTTCCTCTAGCGCTGGCATTGCTGCCGGCACCAAACCTTAACGCCCGGCGACAGTTCCGAGTTCCATCATTCACCAGGAGTACGCTGCCTGAGTGACGGGCGCCACGCACAGTAACTGACTCTTCCTCTTCCGCGTCAATCAATCTGCTCAGGCAGATGAATCACTTGCTTGTGTCTCCGTAGTGATGCGTGCTCTCACCACCCGTTATCTGCCCCATCATTCCGATTCTGCTGTCCTTGTTCTCAATATGGAATTGTAAATCATTCTAAGATCATGTGTTAGATATTGCGGCTCGCAAAGCGAAAGTCACCTTAACCTCAGTGAAGGTACGGTACTTGCCTTCTGATTCAGGATGGTCTGGACGGCAGATCCAAGGAACCTGTCACGCTGCTTGACAGTATCCTCGAGTGTCTGTAGAACCCTGAGAAACTGAGTCATCTCATCCTTTCCAAGTACGCTCTCCTTTTCCTCTTCTAGAGGGAAGATCTTGTACAACGTGTCGATATGGTCATTGATATCTTTGACCAGTTCTTTGAGGTGCTTTTCGTCGTAAATGGCGAACTTGAGCCTCCTGTGGATGGCGATCTTATTCTTGCGGCCATCAACAATTCTTTGCATTGTGTCATGAAGGTACTTGTTCATTGGCAGCCATTGCGCCCGCGACGGCAGGGTTTCGACGCCCTCGACTGAAGGGTCATCCTCCTTCTTGCCCTTTCTGAAGCTGTGGCAGATCTTCTGGCATTCGACGAACCTATTGCAGATGACCGTGAAAGTTCTGATGGCCGCAGCTTCCTGTTTCTCATCGAGAAGGAAGGAGCCGGAAATTTTGGCCGATTCCTCGTCGAAGATGTTGTTCCCAGCGAGGCCGGCGGCATCTCCCCATCGGGTCAGCCTCAATTGTGCGTTATCAAGCTGCAAGTACAATGTTTGCAGCCTTGGCCAGATGTTCTTGGAGATGTAGACGTATTCAAACCACGTCACAGTTGTGTTGAAGAGGCTTGCTGCGCCGTTTGCAACTCCAATTGCTTCTGCCGCCATGTTGTTGTGTCTTTTGATGATGTCCTTGAGGTCGAACGAGAATCCAGCAGCAGGTAATGAAGACTGGAATGCCTCGCCCGTACCTGTAATTTGTACTAAAATCGAATGATTTCAGTGATAGTTCTATAAATGCACGTTCTCCTTTCAGCAAATCAACCCTCACCACGTAAGGGGGCAACAGCAGAGATAGAGGGACAGGGTAGGCTCACCATGAAGTTGCATTGCAGTGTATGCATACTTATGCAAAACGCACACCATTTTCAAGTCAGGTTTGTCTGCCGAGGCTCTGGATGATTGTTGCATTGGCTGATTTCTGCATACCACTGCGTGAAAAGAAGAAGGCGGCCAGTTGTCTTCTCGGCAGAATGTCTCTTTGGGGAATGACTGGCCGAAAAGGAGGGGGAGGCAGGCTTAATGGTGTGTCAAAGCAGTTGCGGCGACCAAATGGTCACCAAAAAAAAACCGCAAAAGGATGACTGCATGCTAAGCTGCGGGTTCAAAGCAGGTAAGCCTGCAGCTTCATGCATGTGGACAGATGACTTGGTGGTCTTGGCACGCAAGGTGTATTGGAAGCGGAAGCATAAGCCATAGATAAACACTTATGCCTGAATTATCGGGAATGATACTGAATCCTCTTTCGTTGCAAAATCAGCTTCTTATGTTCGCACAGAGCTCAATATCACCTGCGACAGACTTAGTCATTAATCCATATACAACGGCAAAGTGTGACGCAAAGACAAAATGGCCAGCATTAGAAATGATTCATCCAACATCATGGCACAGGGGGCGGTGAATGGATCGTAAGCGCTGTCTTTCCATTCTCTTGAGTCGTCCTCGTGGCAACTATGACGTCTCGACGGCAGCCCTTAGCTGACTATTGTTTTCGACGTTCAGAAACCTTACCCAGAACAACATCAATAATTACTATTCTGAAGGTGCGCAACAAGAAGCTATTACCCACAGACCCTGTAAGTCTTTAGAGACCAGAAGAAGTAGCTGACTTTGTATCTACGTAGATAAGAGAGAGGAGAGAAGCCATTGCTACGTGGGTGGCTCGTCCCAAGCAAAATTCTTGGGGAGAAAGGATCTGCTAGCCACCCTCGAAGCACAACTTATACCCAAGAATGGCGATCTAGACAACCCAAGACGAATCTTTGTGATGCATGGAATTGGGGGAGCGGGAAAGACAGCAATTGCGTTAAAGTTTGCCGAACAAAGCCGTACCTGGTAAGAACTCAACTAGCTTTCACCACATACCATTCCGTGCTCTGATCGAAGCCAGGTTCCATACGACGGTCATGCTAGACGCCCAAAACAAAACCTCTCTTGAGCAAAGCTGCCGGGACATTGTGGGCAAAGCCAAGCTTCAGTACATCGGAGAAAATGAAGATAAGGGTTCGAAGACAGTGGCAGATTGGCTAGCCAACATGAAAGGCATGGATTGACTCCTAATATTCGACGGAGCGAATGACCCAAGGACTCGCTTAGAAAAGTACTTTCCATCTGGGGGTCGAGGAGCAATTCTCATCACAACAACATCACCCGCCCTTTCATCGCTTTCGACACAGTCTGGGACCGTTTCTGGCTTGGACCCAACAAGCGCTACCGAACTTCTCATGGATACCTCTTCAGAGGACATATTGGATCTCGCTATCCGCGCCCAAGCCCAAGAAATCTGCAAAAGGCTCGAAAACCTACCTCTCGTCATCCTCCATGCTGGATCCATGATTCGAAATGGTCATTGCACCATGAACAACTTTTTGGACAAGGTGAAAATATACCAAGAAAACTGGCTCACAGAGGAAAAGGAGGCCAAATACTCTTGGGTTTACGGGACATGGATTGCTTGTCGCGACATGATTAGAGAGCGGAACACGCCCGAATCAAACGATGCTCTGGACATACTAACGGCCTGTTCCCTGCTGGACAACAAAAACATTCCTTTAACGGTTTTTGAAGGAATGCCTCCGAGACCACAAAGCAAGATGGTAAAATCAGGTTTCTTCGCTCAAATTCTTCCTGGTTTCGCTCCTGGTAATAAAATGTCTTCGGAGGCATCAAGACGGAACGACAATCGACTTCGCAGTGCTGCCGTCATGATAGCTGATTATTCCCTGGCATCTTTCGATCGCAAGTCTCTGCAGCTTTCCATCCATAGCTCGGTTCATCAATGGCTGTCTGTCGATCTGAGAAGAAATGGAGGGAGAAAACTACATTCGTGGGCAAGATTGGCCATGACTTTTGGCTTGCGGTCCACCACCCAAACTGATCAGAGATCACGCGAAGAACAGGAGAAAAGGTCCGCATTGTTTCGGCATGTTAAGGCTTTCCTTGAACAGGACATCGTGCCTTTTGACTTTTCACAGCCTGATGACGACAATGCGGCAAGGGATTTCGCCTTCCTGTACTTCGATACTGGGCACTATGACTTGGCCGAAGACTGGTATCGCAAATGCCTGTCATTTTACGAAAGCCCAAAGAAAGGCCATACAGAGCAGTACTTGGCCACTCTTGTGGACCTAGCAGAGACTTTGGAGAGGAGAAGTCATTTCAAGGAAGCCTTGGAAGTGTGCGAGAAAGCCCGGAGTGATCCAACGTCAAAGATGACTTTCAAATGTCGACAGATATACGCACTTTCTCTCTTGGGACTTGGCCAGTCTTCGGCTGCCAAGGAGGAGCTGATCAGTCTCTTGGGCCAACAAGATCTGGCATCACAGTCTATGAAAGAGGCAGCCTTAGAGACAGCAGCAATTCTTGCGAATGTTTTCCGTCGGGAAGGTGACTTAGCAGCTGCAGTTGAACAGTCCGAACGGGTGTACAAGGATCGGAAAAGGTTGCTCGGACGCGATCACCAAGACACATTGGAGAGTGCTAGGAGCCTCGCAATTACATTACTTGAGCAGGGCAGTAGGTTGAGCGACGCCATCGAGTTGATGGAATATGTGTCCAAGTCCAGAGAGAAGACGCTAGGCCCCGATCACCCGGACACGATTCTTAGTCTCAGTACCTTGGAAAAACTCTTCAAGAAGCAAGGAAACTACGCAAGAGCCGAGGAACAGCAGACTCAGGCATGGGAGAGGCTGGCCAAGGTCCTAGGGCCACATCATCCGAGCACGCTTTCCATGATCAATAGCCTCGGGGATCTTTGCCTGCAGAAGCAACGCTATCAGGAGGCCGAGGCCCTTTTCCGGACAGCTCATGAAGGATATCTGACAAACGAAAACTTTGGCTCGAGTCATTCTGCCACTCTCGTCACGCAGACCAACGTTGCTGTTAGCCTCCAGAAACAGGGGCGTATTGACGAAGCGAGCGAGATGTACGAAGAGGTGATGACGGAATGCCGGAAAAGCGGCAAGGCGCGGAGTCTCGAAGCACTGCAATGCATGATGAACCAAAGCGCTCTCCAAATGCTACGAAAAGATTATAGGGCCGCGGAACTGTTAACACGACTAGTCTTGACAGAGTACGAGGCTTTATATGGTCCGGAAAGCATGCAATATTGTTTTGCTTCAATATTATTTTCAAAAGCAATCCAGAAGCAGGGACACTACAGCGAGGCAGAAAAGTCTTTGAGGACGGCTCTCAACGGGCTCGCTATCATCTGTGGGCCGGAAAACCCAACAACGCTCGAGACATTGGCTTTGCTCGCTGATGTCATTCGGCAGCAGAACCGCCCCGCAGAAGCTCTCAAAATGTACCGGGAAGCGAGCGGAGGATTCCGCAGGCTTAGAAATGACCACCACTGGTGCCACAAGCGACTCCTTGAGCTTGAGAGAGACCAGGAAAGCGTCAAAACCTAGGAAGAGATCCAGCAAGTTAGGAATCGATCACGCTATTCTATATGGTGTCCGTTACTCTTGGCCATTTCGTGCTTCCTTAGTAAAAGACGATCAGGCTTGATGTATCACTATGTGTTATTGAGCTTCAGTGGGAGGTTGGAAGCCACTGTATGCGTGAGACTGAGTCGTTGCGAATGTGCCTGTTAATACTGGGCTACGGGTAGGTAAATCAGGATGCGCCATCCGAAGTTCTGATTTTCTGTTCTAATCATAGACCTTCGCACCACGTCTCACGGCGAATCCCCCAAGTCTAGACCCCTGATGGTCGGCTCGGGGTTCTCATGGTGGGTAGGACGCCTCGGACCGAGATATGCTGCTTTGAATGCAGGACGCTGTTTTATAGGAAAACCAGGACCCTGTCGATTGGCGCGGGTGGGTGCTAAGAAGAAAGAACGCGGCGGCGGTCTGACCTTCCCGGGGACTAGACGGGCCTAGAATTAGCGAACCCAAGGTCACCAGACAGAGAACGGTGATATGGGCGCATTCATATGCTGCTCCCGAACTCACCACTAGAATATTCATCATTGTAGTCATAGTATGCTGTTCGGCGTCTCCGGCGGGCGGCCCGCCTGGCACGACGCTCGCGTTCTGGCAGCACTACACGAGAAACCGCACAAACTACCACGAGGACCATAAAAGCCGAAAGGCCGACCAGCAGTGCAATGATGCCGCCATTCATCATTTCGAGCGGTTCCACTTCCGTAGCTTTTCCAAGTGGCAAGTGAGTTGAGAGGGAGCACCCCCTGATCCGACGGTAACAACTTTGGACGAAAGGCGTTTTTTGTTGGCAAGTTATGAGTGGAATGATGGAGAGGTGGGTGGGGGTGACTGGTCTACTTTATTATCTGCATGTGAGGATCCCGTTCCAATCCATACCTGCAGGCCGCTCACCCTCTTGGATGCAGCAAGGGGTACCGAAATGCAATGTGTCCAGGGCTGCTGACTGCAGCCCGCTCTAATTTCACATGGGTTAATTCATAGCCTGATTTCAAGGCACAGATCTTTGCTTCTTGTTTTACTGGACCAATTTAGGCCCCAACGTCTGCTGGTCGTTCAGGCTCACTCGCAATTTGATTCGCTGCGAGTCTATTGCCATTCGCAGGCTTGCTGCTTGATTTTCTTTTGACAAAAGCCATGAACCATGACCAAGAGCCCGTGCAAATGCTTGCAGTTGACACATCTACTAAAAGGGACACTCGCGGACTTGATTTGTCCACGGCAGGGAGGAAATGGAACTTTCGTTGCGAAATTTCCGAAATCGACTTTGCACTTAGTCAATGCGAAAACGTTCCGTATTGATGTAGGCATCTCCATACCAACATGGATGCTGTAATGCTCAGTAACATACACTCGCGATAAACGGAGTGGAATCGACATGTAAACATTTTCAGTTGAGAAAATAAACCTGAGTGAAGTTGC
Source organism: Colletotrichum tropicicola (assembly GCA_025962755.1). Taxonomy (NCBI): domain Eukaryota; kingdom Fungi; phylum Ascomycota; class Sordariomycetes; order Glomerellales; family Glomerellaceae; genus Colletotrichum; species Colletotrichum tropicicola. Next base: position 166,381 of record JAOWMA010000048.1, read on the forward strand.
CGGGATTCAATTGATAGTTTGGGCGTCGAGGCTCTCGGCCGTGTAATACTGGACTATGTTGTGACACCCGGAAAATGTTGTCTATTTTCAAACAGGTTTATCATCCTCCACCCTGGAGTTCCGGTCCCACACCCAGCAAGGTTTCTGACTGGACGTTGACCTGCTTGAAGTGGCGGTTGGTGAGGTTGCTGTGGTCATTGTCGACAGCGGAGGCAGTCGCCTCGATTTGATGCTCCGTGGCTCCACTGTGTTTCTCCATGGCTGGTGTGTCTTTGGAGTCGGGTGCTTATCGCTGCGGGAAGAGCGCGGATGGAAGCACAACGAGGTTCATCCTCGCAAAATGATTGAAAAGATCCAGGACGAAGTCTTTATAGCATCTGTTGGCATTCACAAACCAACGCCGAGACGGTCTATACGGGATTTACAAGGGTTAAGTACCGTTTTGGACCTTTTCGGAACGGAGAGTAATAACCCAGGGAGCGAAGTGAGATGATCCAAGAGTACATCCCCGTCATCCCCAGAACCCCAGACCCCCACATACAACCCCCAGAATGCGGGGAAGACATTGAGTCTGAACTGATCTAGACACTGAAGACGCAAATCTGGGAAGCAAGCCAAGGCGGCAATGTAAATTGCCGTGTCTATCGCGACAGCCGCGGCAGTAAAACTCATCCGATTGGCGTTGATTGGCCAAAATCTCTGAGCCGAATGTGGGGGACCAGTCGGTCATGCGGCGCTCAGTACGCATGGGGATAATTAGACAGAGTACGAAAACAGTAAGACAATTTTCAAGAGATTTCACGGCATCTATGGTAAGGTAATTTGGTGATACGAAGAGCTAGTTGCTGACTGGCCATTGTGGTTCCTCTTTCGGACAATGATGATATTGATTTGATTTTGCCGTGTGTCGACCAAGTCGATGTTGCCGAGCGCGAAACAGACCGAATAGTCAACGAGATGAGTCTGCCGAATAGCATGGTAGGGGTGAAAAGGACGGTTAGATGCACCAGCTTGCGTTGACGAGGAGCGGTGGTAAAACATGTGAACAAGATGGAATCACCGCTATTAAACAAGTTCAATGGCTCAGCCCAAGGGGCAGCATCGCCCTCACATCATACACGTCCAGCCCCCACCCCTTCCTCGACACTCAATTCTTGCCGCTGTAGCTCCCGCTCCGGGCTTCAATCTCTGACTGCCTTTCGTCGATTAGATTCTGAGCGGCCCTACGACAAGTGTCCAACTTAAAGCGGTGTTTATCAGAACAGTAGTTGACGAGATACCTCACCGGACATTTTCAGATGTTAACTGGACATCAGTTCTCTCATCTTTGGAAGTAGAAGTACGCATGTCATTGGTAAGGTATATGTAGCGATTTTCAACCTTCACGCCAGTCTGCAACATTCTACCAGTTATGTACCGTCGGCTAAGGTTGAGACAGACTATGGGCAATGTCTTGCCACCGCCCCTTTTTCAAACGCCATCTTTGCAGCTCTAGGTCATGAAAAAACTGTGAACTGTCGACCGACGCTTCAATGAGCAAATCTGAAATCGAGGCGCTTGCTACCCTCATCTTTAGTTGTCGCCAAATACGTGTCCTTCTCTTGTTGACTCATGCTGTTCCAGAGCTCATCGCGCTTCTTGTTCCTCCACATGTAGTAGCCCTTGATTACCCACGCAAATACGGCGTTCCAGGCAATAATGCCAAGCAAGACTTTATTGCCTCTCCGGTATAGTGGTGCATCGTCTTTGCGGTAGATATGGGGAACCATCAGCGTTGTATCTTCTTTTCATCGTGATTACCAGCTAACTTACGTTCGAAGCAATGATACTACTCGCTTGAACAGTCATGTTGTACACAGCGCTGCCAACGGTACGTGTGCGGACGGAGCCGGCGTTCCGAGATGTCAAAGCAACTGTGATTGTCAGCGTCTGCGGACAGGGGCTAACACTGCCGAAAGAGTGTCAACTTACCAAGAATAGAGTGAACATAGGGATACCCGATCGTCAGAGCCGTGACAGCATACCAGCTCCAGGGGCTGGCGTTTCCAGGAAGCAGTTCCAGGGCCAAGATGAGAGGGAAAACCCAAACCGAATACAGAGACACGGTGAGCATGCGGTTATTCCAACGCTCTGAAAAACGAGTCCAGCCGACCAGCTGAGCCAAGAAAATGACATACGCCGGAATGGTGAGTAGGTTGGTCTGGAATGTATCGAAACCCAGGGCCCGTAGGTTGAGAGTGAGGTATGCGCTGATAGGCTGCACGGGAATGAGCAAAGTCATGCCGTACAAATAGATGGGCCAGAGATCCCAGTCGGACAATGCAGACCACAGCAGCTTTAGAGTCAACCCTTGACGGTTGTGCATGCCGCCCTGAATTCAGATGTCAGCCGATAAACTCATAACTGTTCTTGTATTCGGACTAACCTTGCTGGGGTCGTCCCTCAGAATCCGGTTGACCATGATGATTTCTTCTCGCTCTGAGAACCAACCCTCCTTGCCGCGAAACCAACTCGCCGTCTGAGTCGGGCTAGGTGGGAGATAGAACCACGAAAGAACACCAATGATCACAGTAAGAGCCCCTTCGAGTGCGAACAGCCATCGCCAGCCTTCCCAGCCTCCGGTGCCCCGCAGATGCAAAATTCCGAAAGCGAGGAACGCGGCAATGACTTGCGTGACATGTGATGCGCAGTAGAAGTAGCTGAGACGAATGGGCAATTCCTTGCTCGTGTAAAAGTACGAGAGATAAAGAATGGCATCGGGTATGAATCCTCCTTCAATGAGACCCAGAAGAGCGCGGGTCGCGTAGAAGCCCTTCTCTTCCTTGATGAGGCATTGGCAGATGGCGACGACGCTCCAGGAGACCATCTGAATGGGAATCCACACGTCTGGGCCAAGCTTCTTGGATATCATCTGCGATGGCAGCTCGGCGCAGAGGAAACAAAGGTAGAAGATCGTCATGCCGTAGTTGTATTGGTCCGTGGAGAGTCCGAGGTCAGCGAGCATGTTATCGGAGTTGGCTTGGTTGATGTTGCCGCGGTCTAGCTGGAGAGCGAAGAACATCAGGCAAACCCAGGAGCAGATCTTGTAGTCGAGCTGTGTTGCTGCCACGTTAGCGAATATTTCTTTTTGTGAAATTGTGCCCATCTCGACCCGAAACGAAGACGTACTCTTCTGACCAACTTCTTTTCTTCTTTTTCTGACCATTGTGCCGTCGGGTCATACCGGTGTCGGCCTTCGTACTCAGGAATTGGTTCGTATAACTGCGTCGATGCACCAACAGCCCAGACTTCTGCGGAGGCATCTTGCTTCGAATTTGAACATGCCGACTTGTCGTCGACGGCCGGGCGAGGATTCTTCAGCTCCGCGCCAGAGCTAACGCTCGGTGTTTTTGGCGTATCAGACATCGCCAATCGCAATGCCAATTCGGACGAGAAGACTCGGATTTTGACATACCAACTCGAGCTCTACACGGATGATTTATATAGGTGCCAATGAAACTAACGATGAGGCACGCATCGGGTGCAAAGTTTGCCATCACCACTTCGCGCTCCTCAATGGTGCAATTCCAAACCTCGTCGTGAAACCCCGCCAGAAGTGAGGTTGGAGATGACATCTCCGCGGAGCAAACTTCGTCCAGACGGCTCTGAAAGCATCCATTAACAGTCGGATAGACTCCGGACGGAAGATTTAGAATAAACGAACGGGTATTACGTCCTACGAACCCCCGAGTGGGTTACATCCATGGGTGTTGGTTGCTCAAGCCCACTTGTTCAAGCCCTCAGCCGAACAACACTGCCCAGATGTTGTCGCGGGGACGGGAACCGAAACCGGAGCCGCTGCCTTGCTACTGCACGGAGAAATCCTGGTGCATAAAGAGTGCATGACAAAATGATTGGTAGCAGAGCGATGTCCAATGTATAGCGAGGTGTCGCGTCGGTTTACCCCTTGCGTGATGTGCGAGTAAGTGGAGCACGAAGAGATCACGTCAACTCGGACTTGAATGCTGTGATCAAAATTTCAAGCATCTCCAGCACTGACCCTAATATTTGGACAGTCTCATAATCGGGTTATTACTGGTTGGTGACTTCAGATGTTACTCCAATCCTAGGCAAGTACTAAGCCGTGTACTCTGACTGCTAAACTTTTTACTCATCAAGGAGCTTGCATATCCCACAAAGTCTTCAATGTAATTCCAAACCACTGGGAATGCATTTCTCAAAGTTGAGGTCTCTGAATTCACTCGCTCTAGATATGAGCCAGTTGATTGATTTTTTTCAGTGGCTGCTGCAGTCGATGATGTCTTGCCCGTAAAGCACACTCATAAACTTCATGCTTACATGTGTAAAGCTTTTGAGTGTTCAGTTAGATACTCGTCAATTTGTTGACATCTAAATCCCCGACGCCGAATCCATTTACATGGGTCATAAGCCTATCATCCAGCACTTCAGTGCGCTTCCGTCTCCTCAAGTTGCCGCCTCCAAATCTTGACAGGCATCTCTCCTAGCAGCCAGTTCATTGTTTCCTCACGCTGCAGTTCAAAGTCCCGCGGCAACGCAAACTCATACCTGTGAACCACCGACGCCAAAATCACAGCCTGTTCCAGGTACGAGATGTTGCGGCCGATGCAGCCTCTCGCGCCCGCGGAGAAGGCGAGGAAGTAGGGCTGCAGCTCCTTGCCCTTCTCGCCGAGCCACCTGTCGGGCACATACTTGTCGGCATCGGGAAAGACAGACTCGTCACGGTGCGCAACGACACCAGACATGCTGACCGTCGTGTTCCCTGGTACCCACTCGCCCATGATGTACATTCCCTCCGCGGGCGTCCTACGGGGCAAACCGTGAGGCGTCGGAGGGAAGAGACGGAGGGATTCGTCAAGGCAGGCGCGGAGGTAGGGGAGATGCTTCACTTTGTCGTAGGGGGCGATGACCTCATCGGCATCAAGCACGCTATCAACCTCCTCCCGCAGGTGCTGTAGGTACTTAGGGTTCTTGAGAAGCTGGTAGAGGACGTTTGTAACGGCGATGGCGGTGGTGACGCTGCCAGCATTCATCATGATGTTGACCTCGGCGATAATCTCTCCCCACTCAAGGTTGTTGGGCTCGCCGTTCTTGCTCTCCATGAGCGCCTGGAAGAAGTCATCAAGCTTCTCCCCTGCGTTATAGCGCTTGAGGCGTTGTGATGAGAGTTGCAGCACGATGCCGTCCCAGCCTTTGGAGGCTTCGCTCATCTTGCGATAGCGGGGAATGATGTTAGAGAGCTTATCGAGGAGCTTGTAGTGCTCGCACGGCCAAACGAGCAGGGACTGCTTGCGGGCGGTGGGATAAAGTGAGTCACGGAGACCGACCTCCCAGCTGGACCCGTCCTTGCGTTGGGCAGTGACTCTGTCGTGCCCGCGGTCGAGCAGGCCGAGACGTTCGGAGAGACCAATGTCGGCGATGGCGTCGAGGGTGAAGAAGTTGGTCCACTTGCGGTAGTCAACAGTCAGATCCTTGGGCTCGGGGAAAATCTGGCCCTTGGGAAGTGGATTGGTACACCGCTTGTCGAGCTGCTTGAACAGCCTGTCGACCTTGTCGGCGACCTTATGTTCCCATCCTTCAAGGTTCTTCAGGGCGTAAGCCGAGGACAAGACCTTGCGCTTCCGGGCATGGTCATGCTTGTCGATCACATCAGCGAGGTGGAAATGTGAGCCGGCAGTAATGTCGTAGGACTCGTCCTTGGTGCACGGGGTGCCGTGACCATAAATGTCCTTGATCGCGCGGACGTCGCTGAATGAGAGGGTGTTGGGCTCGGTGCGGAGAATAGGACCCTTTTCTTTGTGGAGGCGGATGAGATGTGTTGACCGGGCGCCGGTGCGGGCCAGGAGGGGGATAGCAGAGGCACCAGAGAATGTGCTGAAGTTTTCAAACTTCCGGAGACCTTAGATGATCAGCGGCTGTTCATTTTGAGTAGAGCACAAAAGCTTACCTTTTGTGTCCTTGAAGTATACAACAAGAGGATAAATGACGACGTAAAATAAGGCTGCGAAGAAGAAGCCCGTTGCGTATGGAGCATGGGTGAAGACCGATAGCGTTTCGAGCGCCATGTCGGCCGATCGATATGAGAAGACCTCTGAAACTGATACAAGAAAGTGGAAGTTGGGAAAGCAGAGTTATGGTGATGGCCGGTGTCTGTTTCTGCTACGGCTAAGGGTAGGACACCCGCTTGATCTAAATAATCAGCCATCCGCAGAATTCCACCAAATAATCAAGTCACGAGAATGGCAACCATCCAGGCGGCGAGATTTAGCCCACCTGGGACGTGGTTGCGAATAAGGAAAACCTCCCCGCGATGGCCGCCGCCTCCACCAGTTACGACATGTTCTCCGCATTATGCACGTCATAAGTGCCCAATCTGCCCTCCGCTCCTCCCCTCATCTGAGTTGTCAATAAGAATAGCTGAAGCTTGAAGAGGTGTCAAGTCATCTGGGATAGGCAAGCGGGGCGCGGCGCAGACGAGAGTAAGACAAGCAAAGGCCAAGCCCCCGGGGAGAGAGGTACCGGGACGCACGGTGATCTCGCTACTGTGTAGCTTTGCGTTGGGCTGACAGATCATGGGGATATCTCGGGGACTGTCACACCTCCTTTCTCCCCGTGAAGTATGCCGGGGACCGGTGTTCATCACACGGGACAAAGGCCACCGGCCGGGGTGTGGCTGGCTCAAGAGGGCAATTCTCTCCGCGGAGAATGCAGTTGGGCTGAAGAAGATGGCGAAAGATGTCAAGAGCCCGACGGCATCGGTGTTCCAGCCGTAGCCTGAAAGGTGTTCCGAAAGGTTGGGAACGATGGGACGGCTGCAGACGGAAGATGACGCTTGGGACTTTGTTGGCCCATCCCTGGAATGCTGCCCTACGTTGCCGTTCGCTATGTCGATCCCGCGGGATATATCGCCTGTCTTGGTTTAGATTCGTTATTTCTCCAACTCGGTGGTAGGGCACCGCGGGGAAGTGGATTATTATTCTCCGGCTTCTAAAACTGAGTTCAGCTCTAGACGGTAACCTTCGCCTCCCCGCGTGGGGCGGAAAACTTGCCTGAATCGACCGAATCTGGAAATTCTCATGCGGCGGGGGTTGACGACACTTACCCACTGTGGCCATTGTTCACAAGGCGATCGTTTTGGGAAATTATCACGATGATGATGAAGCTGCCAGTGACATCTATTATGTTTACAACGTCTTCCGAGTCTGCCGTCATGGCCCCTGACTGCCGGCGTTCCTCACCAGTTGTTCTTCTTGGCCATCCATTCTGACACCTCGTTCTAGCCACCATGTCCGGCCCAGGAGCTCTCCCTGAGAGTACCATCAAGCTTCTCAGCCAGTTGGCGCCCGCAACTTTTGCAGATACTGCGGCTCTCGCGGCTGCAGGTCTTTTATCTGCTGCTTATGTTCTGCGTGGATACACGTGGGATAAACCTGATCCATACAACTACATTTTCTATGAGAAGCCTCAGCAAGGCGCTGGTGGGAGTGCAGCAAAGAAGTCCAAGAACATTGCCGAGAGGCTAGAGGAGCTTGTGAGTTTCTGCCTCCATCATTGCAGGATCACCCACTAATTTACTCTCCAGGGCAAAGATGTCGTCGTATTCTGGGGCTCACAGTCGGGAACAGCAGAGGGCTTCGCAAGCCGCCTTGCGCGGGAGTTGCACCAGCGTTTTCATTTGCAAACCATGTCTGCCGACCTGTCAGACTTCGACGCCGACACAATTTCACAGATTCCCCAAACCAAGCTGGCCATTTTCATTCTCTCCACATACGGCGAGGGTGACCCCAGCGACAACGCCGGCATGTTCTGGGACTGGGTAACCAAACTCAAAGACAAGCCGTTGACCTCGCTCCGGTACGCGGCCTTTGGCCTGGGCAACAGCAACTACAGGTATTATAATAGGGTCGTCGATGTGGTTGACAAGGCCCTCGTGGATACAGGCGCGTCTCGTCTGGCGCCCGTTGGCCGCGCCGACGACGCACATGGAGCTACCGAAGAGGACTTTCTCTCGTGGAAGGATGACTTGTACAAGGTTTTCCGCGGAACACTCAAACTTGCCGAGCACGAGGTCAAGCATGAGCCATCTCTAGCGGTCGTTGAAGATGAGTCGCTGGAGCCACAGGACCTTCACATCGGTGAACCAGTCCACCTCGTTGAGGGCTCCGGCAAGTCGACGGCAAACTCGGCCATAAAGGCTCTGAAAATCAAGAACGCCTACGACCTGTTCGCTTCACCCGGTCGCAGCTGTCTACACCTTGACTTTGAGCTCGACAGCAACTCTCAGCTCACGTACAAGACTGGCGATCACCTCGCTGTCTGGCCCATCAACCCTGACCAGGAGGTCGAGCGTCTCCTGGAGGTTCTCGGCTTGTCTGAGCGCCGCAGCATTCCCATCAGCATCAATGCCCTGGACGCTGCCATCAAGGTCAAGATCCCGACGCCCACCAACGTCGAAACGTTGTTCCGATACTACCTCGAAATCTGCGCCGCCGTGCCCAGAGACACCGTCCGAGCTCTGGCCCAGTTCGCGCCATCGGCTGCCGCCAAGGAGTTTCTCCTCAACCTCGGCCACGATAAAGACCACTACGCCGGATTTCTCGCCTCCAATCATCTGACGGTTGGCAGGCTACTTGAGCTAGCGGCCAAGGTTGAAGATGGTCAAGCGTCAAGCACATGGTCCGGAATCCCCCTGTCATACCTCGTCGAGACCCTGCCTCGATCTCAGCCCCGTTACTACTCTATTTCATCTTCCAGCGTTGTTTCTCCCAAGACTCCAAGCATCACCGTTGCTGTTTCTGACACCACGCTCTCCGATTCTCCGACCACCGCCATGCCCGGTTTGACGACCAACTATCTCCAATCCTTGTCACGATCGCTTCAAGACTCTCAAGCGACAACACAGACTGAGGGTCTTAGCTATGCTCTTTCCGGCCCGTCAAACGCTCTTGAAGATGGCCTGGTCTACGCTCACGTCCGCCGGTCAAAGTTCAAGCCTCCCATGCTTGCATCGTGCCCCCTGATCATGGTTGCCGCCGGCACCGGCCTCGCGCCCTTCCGCGCCTTCATCACGGAGCGTCTTCGTCTTCAGTCCATTGGCAAGCCCGTCGGTCAGATGATGCTCTTCTTCGGCTGTCACAAGCCTGACGAGGACTATATTTATCGCGAGGAGCTCGAGCAAATGGAAAAGGACCTTGACGGCAAGCTTAAGATCGTCACGGCTTTCTCAAGGCAGCCGGGAACGAAGAAAGTCTACGTGCAAGACAGGGTTTTGGAGATGAGCAAGGAGGTTTCGGAGTTGTTGGCAGACGGTGCTAGTCTTTACATGTGCGGAAGGGCAAGCATGGCCAGAGAAGTTGGAAACACACTAGGTGATGTCTTGAGAGCGGATAAGGGATGGAATGATTCTCAGGTCAAGGAATGGAGCGAGAGGTTGAAGCACAACCGCAAGTGGCAAGAGGATGTTTGGGGTTGAAAGTCTACGTGAATCATCAATATGTTGATGAGATAGATGCATGATTTAGGGCCCGGTACATTGTTCATCCTGGGGTTTAACGTTTTGGTGTTAATGTAGGATTGGTGATTGAAGCAGTTTATTCAAATGAACACGTCTGACATTCGACTCTTACGATCGTATGGGACGAATTCCGACTTACAAACAGATCGACCGGATAATTTACAAGTATCAGCCCGCAACCAGTGTAGCTGACTGCATAAGAGAACAAGTTTACAAGCATTTTTCTTTCATATCAGAACTTGGTCTTTCACGTTTCCCCGTCATTCTAGGTAAATCGAATGTCCATTGATCGCCTTAGATCAGCCCCAGCCGAGGGCGAACTCTGCTCGAAAGTTGAGGGCGCTTTCTATCCTGAGACGCGATAACTCGATTTGCAGAGCCAACTCTAATTTTTTCACGGTGCTGGTCAACTTTGAATTTTTCGTCAATCTTCTTCTACGGGAAGATGCGACATGATTGTCGATGCGGGCCAAGAAAATGCTGCTGTTGAGCAGTCTGAGTTGGCAACCGCTGTGATACCGGTCGGTGACATTTCCGATGGAACCTAAGAATCTGTCATAGCTATCATTTAGTATTAGAAAATGCGGAGAAATAAATGCCCAATAGACAATGTCCAACATCATCGGGGTCGATGATGTTCTGGGCAGTCTCGGGCGGCCTATTGATGTCGTCTATCGTGGAGACAATTGTGTCAGGTTGCGGCATTTTACTGCTTTTCTTGGCCGAGCGGAAACCTCTAAATGTTTCCACAACCACGTCGACATGCAAAGGATGTGGTCGAAGAAGTGAGGAATTTTCATAATCCGCAGGTTGTTGTTGGTCCCTGACAAGCAGATTGACAAGGCCGTCCGACACATGACAGGTGTAGACCGGGGTAATGTTTAGACCCCTCATGCATGCTTCGTCACGTCTTGCATCTGCAGTGAACAGAATGGGAAGCGTCATCAGGAAGATGTCTCGATTAACGACCATAACGCAGCTGCGCATGGGGGCGACGTGGAACGGAAGCCAAGGGTCATCGAATAAGCTTTGCCCCTGTCCGTAAGAAGTTCCGCGGATGATATTTCCTATTAAGGAAGGGAATCCCTCGCGCAAGTCAACCGACTGAGTCAGGAAACACCCCAGAAGTCGCCTGGGTCTCGGCACTTACGCAGGCGATCTTACCTGTTTCTTCTTATACAGAGACTCGTGCATTTAACGGCGGCTCTATCCCGCGGACTAAAAGCCCCATTCCACCGGTAGCGATGCTGATCGTGAGCCCCAATCGGGAGCTGGAGATTGATGATGACTGCGGAGTTCGTCTCTTTCCCCAGTGTGGAGGAATATCTGGGGCAAACTCCTGTTGACGTGCGCAAAATCCGGGGGAAGCGAAGGAGGCGCCGCCGCGTGGCCCACTATCCCGTCTCATCTCATAGTCCCACCGCCGGTTTTCCTTCCTTCATATCGGCGGAATTATCATGTATAGTACTTGTCGGTAAGGTAGTTATCATGACATCATGATACATGGAGTACCTCAACGCCCATCTTTAAACCCATAGAGCACGGCCAAGTGGTGTGAGTAGTCAAGTATTTGGTCATCCTCCCATAAGGCCCATTTGATATTTCGAGGCGTTGAATCGAAGTACTCATTGGCCATGATCGGGACATCTTAGAACACTTCGCTAAAGGTGGGAACTGCGAAGGGCGTCCGGAACCGCTGCGCTACCCTCCTTTTGACCGACTTCAACGCCGAGTTCAAGACTTGGACGACGACGTGGGGAAGTAAGAGGCAGACAAGCTAGTCGTCCAAGCACAATGTCCCGTCAGCAAAGAGAATACATCCATACCACGGGTTTTTCTTACTCTTTTCGGGATGGGCAGCTGTGCTTCCCCGCAAATCTCGCACACGGAAGCGCCCCGGACAATCCACCCCCGCATTTGGTTCAACTGCGCTGCTCTTTACTCAGACGAAGTTGGAGAATTACGGGCCAAAGGGGGATCTGTGTCACGCTGTGTTTTCGACCCAGAAACGAAGGTATGCTGTGTTCAAGGTGCCCTGTAACCCTGCCTACCTAGGTGAAATGTAACGAAGTCGTGCTCCTTCTGGTTCAAAACAGGCAACGGCTGAGGGGAGATACGCTCGTGCTTGCGTCTAACCCCATACAATGATGCTCGATTAAGGAAGTAAAACCCGCAACCCACACTTTGGCATGCTCTCCATGGCCAGATGGTAATAGTCTCTCGGTGAGGGAGGCATTGACTCGAATTCTATATAAGCCTCCGGCTGGCCACCTTCGTCCGATGGTTCCAGCTCCCCGACCTCGCAATCGGTCTCAACCTCACCTCAACCCGCCAATTTTAACAACCCAAACCCCCTCTTCTTTCCATTTTGTGCCCGAGTTGCTCCCACATCTTCCCAAAGATCGGTGACCACACAGACATGTCACAATCAGCACCCGATTCCGACAGCAAGAACCTGTCCAGGGAGGTTTCCCTTGACAAGGCCAAGGCTGACGGGGTTGCGAAGCACATCGAACAGTCTGAGATCTCTCCCAATTTTGATGACTCTATTGAAGAGACAGAGCCGTCGAAAGCCGTTTGGCTGATCACCTTTACAGTCGCCATGGGCGGTTTTCTCTTCGGTGCGTTTTGGTTATCCTGTGACACATGTGCCACCGCAACAAACTTTATGTGAACCGTCTGAGAGGCTGACATTTTCTCTTATCCGATAGGCTATGATACCGGTGTGATTTCAGCCGTCCTAGTCAGTCTCAAGTCGGACCTGGGCCACGAACTCTCGTCCTCGGAGCAGGAGCTCGTGACCTCCATCACCTCCGGCGGCGCTCTCATCGGAGCCGTCATTGCCGGGTTGCCCGCCGACAAGTATGGTCCGGATGTCTGCTCTTCCTGATTGGTTCGATTATCCAGGCTGCAGCGTTTTCCCTCGCTCAGATGACCGTTGGCCGCTTTATCGTCGGCTTGGGAGTTGGTTCTGCAGCCATGATCATCGTAAGTACCCGAGAACCTTCTGTAAAAGGAGCCTTCTTCCGGGCGCCGAACTTCGAGACGCAGTTGATATTGAGGCCTCGAGATTAGCCACTCTACATCGGCGAGCTGGCCCCTGCCAGACACCGGGGCCGCATGATCGCATTCGACAACATGAGCGTGACGCTTGGCCAACTCATTTCCTACGCCCTCGGCGCCGGCTTCACCGAAGTCCCCCACGGATGGCGCTACATGGTCGCAGTCGGCGGTCTGCCGCCCATCGCGCTCGCCCTGCTGCTTCCCAGGTGTCCTGAGTCACCTCGTCAGCTCATCTCCCACGGCAAGATCGAGGAGGCCACCCGCGTAATCAGGCGCGTCTATCCGCACGCTACGGAGGAACAGGTGCAGGCCAAGATGAGCCACATGACCTGGGCTGTCGAGGTTGAGGCGCAGATGACGTCGACTTCGTTGTGGCACCGGTTCAAGGAGCTGCACGTCGTTCCCTCAAACTTCCGTGCGCTGGTTTGTGCCTGTGCGATTATGGCCAGTAAGTTATGCGAGTCTGCTGACTCTGAGTGATTGTGGCGCTGATGTTGACAGTCTCCCAACTTGGTGGTTTCAACACGCTGATGTACTACTCTGCCACCCTCTTTGGCCTTGTCGGCTTCGACAAGCCCGTCGCCGTATCCATCGTAGTCGGCGCGACCAACTTCATCTTTTCACTTGTCAACCTGTTGGTCATTGATAGAATCGGGAGACGCCGGATTTTGCTTGTTACGGTTCTTGGAATGGTAGGTCTACCTGTCAAGAGGAAATCCCGGCCATATGGCTGACACACCACAGTCCATGAGCATGCTCATCGCCGCCGTTGCATTTCACTGGATCCCGGTCTCTCCTGACCTCAAGCTGCAGTCCTCCTCGGTCAACTGGGCCGGCATTCTCGTACTCGTCACGATCATCATCTACGTCGCTTGCTTCGCCGGCGGAGTCGCCACCATCGCCTGGGTCGGCACGGAGCTGCTGCCCCTCGAGGTCCGCGCCCTCGGCACCATGATGAACACCGTCACCTGCTGGGGCTGCAACATCATCGACCTTTTTTGTCCATGATGAAGGGTATGACGCCTAGCGGTGCTTTCGGCTTCTATGCCGGCATTTGCTTCTTCGGCTGGGTTTTTGTTATCTTCTGCTACCCGGAGGCCAACGGCCTGCCCCTTGAGGAGGTTCGACAGATTTTCGCCACCGGATTCGGTGTCAAGAAAGCGAACGAGTTGCAGAGAATGCGCAAGATGGCCGGTGGCTCGGCGTGAGTCGATGGTGATGTGTTGCATCAGTAAACAGCAATCTATTCTAGCAGTTATGACACGATGAGACTCGATCTAGTCCTAGTTTCTAAAATGCCGTGGATCTGAGAGATCTGAGACTGTCCGAACACCACGGTTCCTACACATATGAGCTGAAGGGCGGTCCCAAGTAACTATCCTTCACGCCACCGAGGTCCACAACCAGTTTCTCCAGAATCAAGTTGGAATGATTCAGCTTCACCTTCAGAGTGTGCTCTCCTGGACCGATTCCGACTTCGCTTAGATCGTGAGTCCTAAACCAGTTACAATCCTGCACGGCGTGGAACCATCCGTCAGGCAAGTCTCCTGACTTTTCCACCCGTGGTAGCAGCTGATGCGTGTGGGCCGGCGTGCCATCCACTTGCACCTCATACGACATGAGGTTGGCAGGATCGATATCGAGCGTCATGTTGAAATACAGTAGTAAGACGGGCTTTGTGCTTGCCGAGAAGACGTAGAACTTGTACTCGAGATAAGGAATCGGCTCATTTGCAGATTCAACTGTGTAGACCGCGCCGGCTGATGTTTTCCCGCACTCTGGAAGAACTCCGTATCCTTGCTGGGGGTTGAAGGACGCAGGGATGGACACACAACCATCGGCTTCGACATGCCCATCTTTGAACGAGTCCGAAACCCTTCTCCCGGTAATGGGAAGGTGAACTTGTTCAAAATCATCCTCGTCAGATCGGATGTCGACCAGAACTTCCTGATCAAAATCGTCCGGTACCTTATTCCAGTCGACGGCGATCTCCACTCGAGCATCCTCACCATCAGGATCAATCGTGCCGCCAGTAACAGACAGCCTCAACCACGAAAACGGAGTAGAAGCCTGCCAGTGAATCACCTGCGCTCCTCTCGTGAATACGTCAAACCACCTATTTTCCGGCCCATACCGGGTAATGACCCCGAGAGTGACCCCGGGAACCAGGTCCCGCCGGCTAGGATGCGTCCGGTCCGACTCCTCGTTTGTGCGCCCCGGACGGACGCCCTCATGGCCCTCGACCGCTACGCCCATCTGCCCGACGATGGGGTTCGAATTCTGGCGGCGCTGAACATAGCAGAGGCCGCTAATCATGTCTCGCGATGGCGCGTGCCACGTGTCTCCGAATCCGTAATGCGTCTGGCGCATGATGTGGTTCCATTTGCCGCCAAGCAGAGCGTGAAACTCCTCGGAAAGTGTGTAGTCAGCATCGAAGAGATCGAGAACCTTGCGAGCCAGCTGATTCGCTGTATTGCGGCGCTGACGGGCGTAGAGCTGGTTCCGGCCGAGGGTTACTTGGAGATTCGTGAAGATGTACGATGCTTTCACCGGGTGTAGGACAATCTCAAATACGGCGGGTTTTTGGTCCTCGGGCGCGCGTCTGTGTATGTTCTCTGCAGCTTGTAACAGAGATTCCCAACGTGAGATGACTTTCTCTGCTTCGTTGTAGTGCATGAGGGAGAAGGTGGTGGGCTCAATGTGTTCGTGCCTGCGCAGGGCGGCTAGGCGGTCATAGCCGTGCCAGACGTCGGCGACGTCTTTTGCCAGATCCGAGCCAAAGGTAAGCTCAGCCATCGCATGATAGAACTTGGCGAAGTTGCCTGCGTTTACAGATTTGATGTCCCATGCGAGGCTCATGGCAAATGTAAGGGGAACCTCCATCGGCTTGATGTCGCCGACGTTGAAGACCCAGATCTGCTTTGCGTTGCGGCGGTAAGCCTCTTGGAGTTGATGCCATGTCTTGCCCTGAGATTTCAGTTAGAACAGAGGGGTTGGAAGTTTATATCAAACCATTTTTCTTACCAATGAATTGCTGTTGATCCATTTGTAGCTTCGCGGGGTGCCCACGTACTCGAAGTGGAAGTAGATCTACCACCAGGTCAACTAGCAGATCACTCGGAGAACTACGCACTTCCACTTACACCTGCACCTCCCTTTCTTTCCATCTCTTTGCCCGAGGGAAGTCTTCGGATGCTCCCAAAATTGTCGTCGGCAAAAAGCAGAGTGACATCATCGGGGACGTCGAGGCTTCCCCCTTCATACTGGTCCTGAACCTCCTTGTAGAGCGCAAGCAATTCTGCGTCGATGATTAGTGAGTTGTTTCTTACATCAGCTGATTTCTTAGGGCACACACGTGGAACGGCATCCTCACGTCCGTGGACCTCCTTGATAATGGCCCGCTGGGTCTTGATCACGTCGCGAACGACTGCCGCTGGGTCGTCCGTCTTCATGCCCTTGTCATACTCCCCTCGCATGCCCAGTGTGAAGTAAGATTCGCGGTCTCTGGCCCTTTTCACGCCTTCGTTGAAGAACTCTGTAATCTTCTCCTTGTTCGTGAGCCAATCCCAGCTGCCATCTGGGTTGTCTGCAAACCATTCGTTCGTGGCTCGCTGCATGGGCTCATGGTGCGATGTTGATACCGCAATGCCGTAGTCCTCAGCGACTTTGGCATTGTCTAGGTCATCTGTGAAGAAGGATGCACCAGGGTTGGGGTAGCCAGGCCACATCGCCGGCCACAGGAAGTTAGCCTAAGCAAACGTCAGTAACTAGTTGACGGCCTTGAAGACGGACTTCAGCACCTTCAGTCTAAGCAACAGCTCAAACACGTTCTTGTAAAACTCGGAGTTGTAGCCTCCAAAGTTGTCCCTGGCCCAGCCCGTGAGTGCTGGAGCCTCATCGTTGATGAAGATGCCGCGGAAACGAACGCTAGGTTCTCCATGATGCGAAGTATCGGGAGACGCGAAAATCTCTTGGTGGAATTTGGGCGGCACGTCTGCCCAGAAGTACCAACTGACCAAGTGTTAGCACTTGGAACACGTACTTTTACTGGTGATCATCCACTGACGGTGAGACACCAATCTGCTCAGAAAGGGTATAGCATCCGAATATGGCCCCTCGTTTGTCACTACCTGCGATCACGAGGGCACTTTGGCAACCCGGAAAGGGGTTGGCGACCGGGGTTGTGGTGAAAGACTCCCATTTTCCCCGAATCTTGTCAAAGCTGAGCTTCCCAATCTTCTCCATCCGCTGAAGCAGCCGACTAGACTCGATGTTCCCGATGATGATGGCAGTCTCCGCGCCGACGGCGGTGACTTCCTTTCCGTCCTCGTATACCAAGAAGCGGCTGGGGTCGGATCTCGTCACCCGGCCGAAATCCTGGGCGAGGTTCTGTGCCGCAATGTGAACGCCAATCGGATCCGACTCGTCGACCACGATTGTTGCGCCGATCAAGCTGAGAGCCCCGGCGGTCTCCGGGCCGGAGAAGGTCACAATGCGCTGCTCAAACATCTTTCCCCTGCTTCGAATGTCGCTCGTTGTTGTGTGGCACGTTTCCGTCCCTCATAGGCCAGACGAAGTGACTCCGGCCAACCAAGGCCACGATGCCAGCGGCCTCCTCCTCCTCCAAATACCCGGGCTCCGGGCTAATCCGGCCCGAAGTCGCTCATTTGCCAAGGCCGATACCAGGAGAAGCGCAGAAGCCGGGATCAAAACCGGATCCTCTGAGCGTAGGATCAGCCTGTGGCTATCCGTGACCACATGGATATGACAGCGGCTTCCCCGCACAACAGACCATATCTCAAGGGATATCTGGTTGGCCAAGCCATCCCATGTTTCTTGGCCCAGTTTCGACGATGGCCGGTCCGGACTTCGTTCCCCCGCACGCGACCCCGGTCTCTCAACCCCGCCTCCGCACCAGCAGTCGTGGGCCCTCTCCAGGTTTCGGTAATGGCAAATGCTGCCCACCAACCGAGGCGTAACCCCGTATGGGAGAATGTCACGGTATCGACGCTGCTTCTTCTCATTCCGGAGTAGTGGTCGGTGCAGTGGCTAAAAGCGTGCTGGGAGAAGACGCGCAGGCCCCCGCCCGAGCGGTTGCGTGGTCTCTGTCGATGATTGCTGTGACGGCTGCTGCTACCCCCAGTCCAGACTCTAGGGCGTCCGGACTGTAAGTCCTGCTGATCTAGGTGGTGAAGGGATGTTTTGGTTTTTTTTTAAAAGCTTGCGGTGCGCCTCGAGTCTATTTCAGACTCCGTATTCTTGTAGAGCTTTTGTCGTCTTTGCCAAGCCCGTCCCCAGGTCAACATTGAAATCGCATGTTAGTTTACCTGTGCTTCTCAAGTTATCATGAGTAGCAAGAACAATGTCGAAGACGCTCGCGAGGTCGCGGATGACCCCGGAGACCCCAAGCAGCAGACGAATTATGATCTCGTCGACCGCGAGGTAGCCCAATACGCGAGCGAGGCCATTGTCGAGATTGATGAAGCAACCAACAAGCGGCTAAAGAGAATGGTCGACAAGCGCATATTGAGCGTGATGGTATTCACTTACTTCATGCAGGCATTGGACAAGGGCACGATGTCGTTTGCGTCCATCATGGGCATCATCCCGGATACGAACCTCAAGGGGCAAGAGGCAAGAGGACTCTCTGACACGACCTGATGATTTTCTCACCAATTTTAGTACGCATGGTTGACTACCATCATCTACATTGTCGTCTTGTGTGTTGAGTATCCTGTAAGGATACCCCGCTGATTTCCACCTCGTGGTCGTGGTTTAACTTCTACAGGAAAACTACATCATCCAAAAGATCCCGATCGCGAAGTGGCTCGCCTTCAACATCATCATGTGGGGAGTCACTCTGAGTCTCCACGCCGCTTGTCACAACTTTGTCGGTCTCGTTATCGTCCGCAGATTCTTGGGCGCTTTCGAAGCAGTATGCCAGCCGGCCTTCGTTCTACTGACATCCATGTGGTACAAACGTGAAGAACAAGCCACGACAGCCATTCTCTGGTAAGTCGTATCATCCATGCATCGCACGTATCAACCGCATATTAAGTTTGTTCAGGTACATGATGAACGGGCTCCAGCAGATCATCGGTGGAGTGTTGGCCTATGGGTTCTCATTCATCCCCGCTTCTTCGCCCCTCAAGTCGTGGCAGGCACTCTTCATGAGCTACGGCGTCATCACCGTTTTCTGGGGCGTGTTCGTACTTTGGTGGATGCCTGACTCGCCGATGAAGGCGCATTGCTTCAGTGAGGAGGATAAGAAGCTACTGGTTGAACGTGTTCGTTCCAATCGGACTGGGCTTCAAAACCGCAAGTATCGCAAGGAGCAGGTATGGGAGGCATTCAAGGATCCCCAAGGTAGGACAAGTTTCCATTTTTCTTTCAGTTTTGGTAACTAACATGTGTGAAAGTGTATGGATTTGCCTTAATTCAGCTCCTGACTACTCTTCCTTCTGGCGGCCTTGGTGCGTTCGCCAACATCATCATCAAGGTATTCACAGACACAAGCAAAGGAAGATTTTGGACG
Source organism: Colletotrichum tropicicola (assembly GCA_025962755.1). NCBI lineage: Eukaryota > Fungi > Ascomycota > Sordariomycetes > Glomerellales > Glomerellaceae > Colletotrichum > Colletotrichum tropicicola. Next base: position 185,511 of record JAOWMA010000048.1, read on the forward strand.
AGATGCTGACCGAGATCCAGAGCTTCGGCTACACCACCTGGGAAACCCAGCTCCTCCAAAGTGTGACAGGAGTCCTGCAGATCATCACCATGATCACGGCGGCCTGGATCGACCGACGCTATAAGCAGACTATTTTTGCCATGATGGCGGCCGTCGCGCCTACCATCGCTGGCACCGTCGTTCTCATCACCGTTCCCTTCCATCCGAGCAAGAAGGTCGGGCTTCTGCTTGCATACTACATCATGATCTCGTTTTGGGTATGCAGCGGCCTCGCCCTCTCTCTTGTGACGCGCAACGTTGCTGGACAGACTAAGAAGGGCGTTGTTATTACCAGCAACTTTGTCTTCTGGGCCACAGGAAACTCCATCGGCCCGCAGGTCTTCCGCGCCCAGGATGCGCCGCGGTACTTTCTCGCTCTGGCCATCATTGTCGGCTGCTTTGTGCTTCTGGAGATTGTGCTGTTCGCGCTGCGAACGTACTATGTCTGGCAGAACATGAGGAGAAGATTGCTCGTGGCGAGGCGATTGCCGATACAGATCACACGCACGCTTTCGAAGACATTACGGACAAGGTACGTCAATACTTTAAAATCACGTCACTCTGGAAAGTGCTGACTGTGATAAGGAAAATGTCAACTTCAGATACAACTACTAGATGCTGCCCCGTCAAATTTCGGTATGTTCATGGTTGGTGCCGCAGGATCCTTTGGCCAAAGTCTTGAGGGGGCTTATCATGCCATATGTACTTTAATAACATGTCATCACTCTGCACGTCTCTTGAAATGGCAATCACACGCATTGTATCTAGAACGGGTGTCAAATATTGTGACGTGTCTCTCTCTCCAGAAACCCTGTCTCTTGCGCGCAAATGTCATTCATCACATTTACCCGCGGGGTCTGAGACCGCTACCTATGCCTCTTTCACATGTTCGAGAGGCTCCAACATGATATCAGGAGCTTCAGAGTGGATCTTGAGGAGGAGAAAGCAGTTGGCCGCAACGTTGCAATCTCCTGGGCATCAGACTTCCCCTCACCAACCTCCCCGGATTGTCGAATTTGGTACCCCGGACCCCACGAAACCCACGAAATCCACTCAACCAACCACGGATTTGACGCAGAACCGCCTCATTCGCTATCAAGGAGGGGAAAGTGCGACCGTCTCGTACTCGTGGCAATCAGCGGCGGCAGGCGATCCGTCTTGGGCTAATCATTTCCGGGCGAGTATGAGTCTCCTATGTGTGCTTTTCCTCAGACCGCAAGTCTACAATACTGTCATCCCAATAAGATCCTGGACATTAGGAGGCTAAGACTACACACTCCATCGCAGTGCGTTACGTGGGGGTACCTTCGGCCCCGAGCTCCCCAGCCAGTCGGGGCCAGCTTCGGCGGCACGACTACATGTACCGGCCGGGCATCGGTCTTTGATGCCGGGGACAGCCGATGAGAAGCACCCATCAACAACACCTCTCGCTGAGGGGCTCGCTTTTTACAGTGACAAAATTCAATCGCCTTTGGCGAACAAGTGAGACCATTCAGTGGCACAATCTGCAATCCAACATGTGTGGACAAGACGGTTCATGCGGGCACACATCGTCGTCCGCGATGAATAAACCGTATCCTCTGCGGGCTCCAGTACCCGTCGGCAAGAGAGTCAATCGGCTATACAGAGATCGCACGGCCAACTTCTACTCGCCGGGACAATGGGAAAAAGTCAATTTGCTTTCGTACGGTCTCTCCAAAAGTCCTGTCGCGCTAGATTCGTCATTAGCTGACATGCCTCGGCAGGATGATGCACCTTGCCGTATGCTCTCAACCACCAAATCTGCAACTGTCAGTCTGGGACAGCCCTGGAACGAGCCGACCTGGGTTTTCGGAGGCTACGAGCGCAGCAAACGACTACCGACAAGCCCAAGTCGGAGAAGCCTTCGGGCCTTCTTGGTCGACTCACTGGTTCAGAGTAGACCTTCTCGTCCCCGACAATATGCGTCGAATGGACCACCTCGAGTTGCACTGGGACTGCAGCAATGAGGCAACCGTCTGGACTGCTCAGGGCGAGCCTCTTCAAGGCCTAACAGGTCGTGGTGAGCGTATTGAGTGGATCATCCCAGAATCTTTCAAAAATGGAAACACGCACACCATTTTCATCGAGATGGCCTGCAACGGTATGTTTGGAAATGCCGCCGGTGATCCCATCTTCAGGAACAACGCCAATGGAGACGCAATCCAGCCCCCCGACCCAGACAAGTGCTTTGTTCTTTCCAAGGCAGAGATTGTGGCAGTTGACCTACAGGCTCGTAAGCTGCATACGGATATCCAGATAATTCATCAAGCTGCGCAGGAGTTTCCGGAAGATTCCTAGGAGCAGCATGAGGCGTTGAATATTGCCACCAGGATCATCAACACCTTCAAAGTCGGCGATAGGGAGTCGATTGTGCAAAGTCGAAAGGTTGCAGAAGAGTATCTAGGCCCCGACATCAACTCTGATGAGGTGTTTGCGCTGCGTGGCGACAAGGAACCGAGCGTCTTTGCTGTTGGCCACTGTCACATTGACACCTGTTGGTTATGGCCTTGGGAAGAGACGAAGCGCAAGGTGGTTCGGTCTTGGTCCAACCAGTGTGACTTGATGGATCGGTATCCTGAGCTCAAATTCGCTTGCTCTCAGGCTCAGCAGGTGAGTCTCTTTCATGGAGGAGCCTTATTGTTGAAGGGAAATTTTCCCTATGACTCGAAGTTTATAAGCTGCTGATTCATTTTTGATAGTTCAAATGGCTAAAGGAAGGTTATCCGTACGCCTTCGAACGTGTCAAGGCCAAAGTCCAGGAGGGGCAATTTCTTCCCATTGGCGGTTGTTGGATCGAGCACGATACCAACATGCCGAGCGGCGAGTCTCTCGTACGCCAGTTTCTTTACGGCCGACGATTATTTGGGAGCAATTTCGGATTGCGGTCAACCACTTGCTGGCTTCCAGATACTTTCGGTCAATCAAGTCAGATACCACAACTCTGCCGACAAGCGGGAATGAACCGCTTTCTCACCCAGAAGATATGCTTCAATAACATGAATGAGTTCCCTCATACAACCTTTAATTGGTGAGCAAAAACAACAAATTGATTTCACTTCTTACATCCAGTAACTGAATTGGCTCAGGGTTGCTCTTGACGGTAGCCAGGTCATCTGCCATATGCCGCCCGCGAAGACTTACTGTGCCGACGCCACCTTTGGAGACATCAAGCGGAGCATGACGCAGCACAAGTCGCTTGACCAAGATCATACCTCTCTACTTGCGGTTAGTGTCTAAGGGAGCTGGTAGATCATTGAAAGCAGTCGTTAACACTAGCATAGTTCGGCAAGGGTGATGGTGGCGGAGGCCCGACTTGGCAACAGATTGAGAGACTTCGACGGCTCAGAGGCCTTGCCGACACGACCGGACTTCTACCTCGCGTTCATCTGGGCAGCACCCCTGACGAATTCTTCGAAAGACTGGAACAAAAGGCTCATATTCTCCCGACATGGCACGGCGAGCTGTGCTTCGAGCTCCATCGCGGAACCTACACGACCCAGCCGCAGACCAAGCTCAACAACAGAAGGGCTGAGTTCATCCTGCGAGATATTGAGCTTTTGGCCACTATTGCTAGCCTCGAAGATAAGTCTTACAAGTATCCGAAGAAGGAGATTGATGAGATGTGGGAAGGTGTTCTCCTGTGCCAGTTCCATGACTGTCTTCCCGGGACCGCCATCGGCATGTGTTACGACGACTCAGACAAGGTATGTCGGATTCTGTGCTTCAGCTGCATCATTTTAGTTAATGCAAACTTCTAGTTTTACGCCAATGTGTGCAACATTGGTACTACTCTGCTTCAGAACATCTACCGCGTTCTCAGAGTCAAAGAAGATGTTCAAAGCATCCACGGCAACAATACACAAGTCGCACTAAATACCCTGTTTTGGCCAAGAAACGAGGTCATCACAGCAAACGACGGAACTCCTCTGATTGCAAAGGGTAAAGGAAACACGCTCGCTATCCAAAAGTTGCCTTCTGTCAACTCCGGAAACGCAGTGACTGTCCAAGAAACTTCTGCGGGTGATTTCCAGCTGCAAAACGATCACTACTCAGTCACCGTCGAGAAGGGCTGCATCACTTCGATGTACGACCGCCGAGCAAAGCGAGAAGTACTGTCGGGTAAGGCAAACCAGTTTGTCATTTTTGATGACAAGCCTATCTACTGGCAGGCCTGGGACGTTGAGGTCTTTCATCTCGAGACTCGTGAAGAGCTGTGTGGCTCAACCACATCAATTCTGGAAGACACTCCACTCCGAGTGAGCGTCGTGACCGAGACCAGGATTAGCGACGTCAGCTCCGTCAGAACGATAATCAGCCTGACTGTCGCATTTGACGATGAAGGAAGCCATTCTTATGTGGAGTGCATTGCAGAGGTTGACTGGCACGAGACCATGAAGTTCTTGAAGGTGGAATTCCCCGTTGACGTCCGTCATCACGAGGCTTCGTACGATACTCAGTATGGAGTGATCAGGCGACCTACCCACTACAACACGTCGTGAGTCAGTACAGTGCCAAAGATCTGGTCTGCGAGACTAATGGGTTTATCTCCAGCTGGGATATGGCCAAATTCGAAGTCTGCTCTCACAAATATGCTGACTTATCCGAATATGGCTATGGCGTGTCCATCTTGAACGACAGTAAGTACGGTTTCGCCACGGTGGGCAATACGATGCGACTCTCTCTGCTCCGATCTGCCAAAGCACCAGACGACCAGGCAGACATGGGCAAGCACACCATCCGATGGGCAATCCTACCCCACCAAGGCCCTCTTGGTCCTGACACGGTCAGGGCGTCAATCAACTTCAACAATCCCCCGAAACTGGTGTCAATGTCAGCGGGCTCTCCTTTGAGATCCTTGCCAATCACTCTGTCAGGAGACAAGGATGTCAGTCTCGGGGAGCTGCCAAAGCGCGCGGGGAAAAGCGTCATCATTCGTGTTTACGAGAGTCTCGGCGGGCGAGGAAGAGCGATGGTTGAGTCAAAGTGGACCCTGAGCAGGGTTTTCAAGACAAATCTTCTGGAAGATGACGAGGAGGAAGTTTCTTTGGCTGAGGGCAAGTTTGAGGTCGACTTGGGCGCTTTTCAGCTGCAGACGTATCGGCTCCTGCTTGCTTGAGGATAGAGAAACGGGTACAAGCCTTGAGTTTTAGACTGACATGTTCGATGTAAACCCGACCGGCAGCTTACTCGTTTCTGCGCTGAAGTACTAAACTTAGACGTTGGGCGGGGTGCGGCTGAATTGTAGTGAATTCCAAAAACAAGCAGCTGTGTTGGCTGATCATAGTTAAATCGTTCTTCATCTTTCTTGTCTACGGATTAACATAAATCGTCCTATGTAACACATCGAGGCTTGCAATTCCAGAAGCATATGCTAGTGCAGTCCTGTACAGCCTTCATTCCGGCCCTTACGCTGTCCCATCCAGTTCCCCAAGTCATGTCGACGAAAAGGGATGCGGGCAGTCAGGGTCATTATAGACCCAACTGATAATATAGTGTCAACTTCTTTTCCAGTCATCTTCCCTCCATAAATTGTAGCCGCGCTACACTCAGCGTCTTACGTTGTGTTGGCCGTCCAACTCCACAGGTGTACTCCAACGATGCGATTCCAACTCGCTCGGTGGCGGCGGACTGCTACCACCCCATTGACCCGACGGCTGCATGGGATACTCATTCGGTGACTTTTGTTCCTGCTCGTATTCGCTAGTCGCAGGGGGCTGCTCATATTTCTGTTTCAGTTTCCTCCTCATGAAAATGAATGCGAACACCAAAAGTGCGATGAACACTAGTGGGCCTATCACAGCACCCGCAATCCACGCCTTGCTCCCTCCATCAGGACTTGGTGTGGGACTCGGGGTCGTAGAAGTCGTCGTGGAAGCGGTCGTCGGAAGGGATGAGGATGTCTGCGAGGGGGAGTTTGTCGTCGCTATTTTCATGCAAGTTAGTTTCGATGCCTACCCCTGCGCAAAACGATTCTGGCTCGACTCACTTGCCGCGGAGGTAATTGCTGGTAGTTGTCGAATTAGAGATGTGTAAAAGAAGTTGCCAGATGCGCCGCAGAAGATGTGTGTTGAAGGTTTGTTGGTGTCAAACTGGCTGGAGTAGACTGTTTGCGTAACGCAGGATTCACTATTGCCACTTCAGTGAGTAGTTGTTCAAGGCCACGGCTCTACGAACCAAAGACTTGATATCCATGGACAAGAGAACGAAGACTTATTGCCTAGACGATTACTTACCAGGTGTTTCTGGTCGTCTGACCCTCGTAGTACATGATGCCATCGACACAAGCTGTCGGCGGAACGCAGCCAACGCCGCTCACACAGCAGTTCACATAGGTATTCACCGTGGCGAAGTACTCGTTCGAAGCTTCGCAAAACAACGCACGTGCTATGCTAATTGTCAGCGGTTTCCATCGATAGGTCTGCTTGCCGCGAGTGTGGCCTCAAAGTCGGGTGCGGAACGTACTACTTGAATCACCACCGATCGCATAGCCCCTGAAGTTAGTCTTTTTGGACGCGGCGCTCAACTCTTCTTCGTCACTCATGATGGCTGTCGCGACTTTGTAAAATGCACAAACAGGCAAAAAATGAAAATAAAATTACAACCAACGTGAGACTTGTCGAAGGTTGGTTGCTCGGGGGAGGAAGTGGCCAAGGGCGAGGGGGGTAGGCTTTGGTTTTTCTCTCGGCCGCGTCCCTTCTCGAACTCCGGTCTGCTTCTAGGTGCTGCTGCAGGACGAAAATGGCTGCATGGCTGCCGGGGGGTCGCATGCACGAAGCTAGGCAGTTGAGATGAAGGTGTGCCGACGGCTTAAGAACAGATCCCTGCAGCCTTGAAGTGGCTTGGCTGTGTTGATCGTATTTCATGAAGGCCGTTTGGAATAGACCCCTGCAGCCTCGCATCTCGAGGATTCAATAGTCTCACTCGCAGTAGAACCACGCAGTTTGCCGGGAACGAGCCGTGTTAGCGCTGACAGAAAGATGCGTGGCGGAGGGGTCTCTGGACTACTGCCAAGGGAGTGTCCTCCCCATCCGATGGGATAGGGCTCTCATCCCTATCTCGGCACTGCCATTTGTCAGGTAGACACGAGACATATGGAGAAGGAAACGCCTTGTCAGGACCTCATCACTTGAGGGACTTATCCGGCGGAGTATGCCCGCGCTGGGGTAGAGACATGGCATTGAGCCCTTCGGATGTGAGGCTCTGCGAGTTTGTCGCAACGGCTTCCCAAGACACAAGTCAACTTTTTTCTCCGAGTTCATGCATTATTAGGCACCGTTCTGGTGGTGTTTCTGCCAGTGACGCTCAAGGGTTTGATTGTCAAGGCGTGATCTTGTCGATTCGAGTTGATCGTTGTGTGGCCATAGGGTTGACTTTACAAAGAGTGGGATCTTGCAGATGGTGTTCCTTCTTGTCTTACATCTGCCGCCTCTTGCAGGTATGCTTCGGACGCAGCGTCCCTAGGAGGCGGGAAGCGACATAATCATCCGCCGGCGTGTCCCTCTGCAGTCTGCCAGCAGTACCAGCGTCTTCGCCAGGTCAAGTCTGCTCGATCCCCCTTCTGGCAAACATGTTGTTTCTCCCTGTTCTTCGGCCATGATTGCTCATGGCCCGATGGGCATCGGTGTAACGTTCTCTTGCATCCTTTCCCACTGGCAGAATTTCTTTTTACACTCTGAGTTGATTCCTCTAAAGTCGCAGCGCCACCTCCAACACTTAACGGCAAGCTCGACTCAGCCATCCTGGCGGTGGCCAGATGATCTTTTGTCGGCTGTGCCGCCTGGCTAAGACACCTCATCTCCTCCAGCTGCGGCAGGGAGACGGCGTGATAGGTGTTGATCGATGATAAGCTCCACACACAACTCATGGGTCAAGGGCACGCCATACCACCCGAACCCCTGCGATCGTGGTTGGAAGGCAGCCAGGATGTGCAAAAGTGCAGAATAGCTGAGGTGACTTGGCCACGCGGAAGTCAACATCGGCTGCCGAGAACCCGATTTCGCCTGAAGGACGCGAACGGGGCGGCGCAGGCCTTGCTAGGAGGGCAACCGGACGGCTTTGGGCGCAGTGCAGCGTCAGTCTGGGAGACGGCCCGACGTCTGCGAGCTGCAATTACAAAAGGATTCAGACGGGCAGAGCCACCCTATTGTTTTGCAATCATCGAGTCATGTGTTGATTTCAATCCCCAGCAGATTACAAGCGTGAAGCACCGCCTCTGTTAGTGCGGTTTCCGAGCAAATCTAATTATAGTGTCACGTAGTAAATACATATAGGATGAATCTACGAATGCCTTTAACTATTAATTACTATAGTCTAGGTATATTCAGTAATATTCTTATTATTATTCTTATTAAGTTTAGAAACCCCTTATTTAAATAGTAAAATAATAACTTTTATATTTTATAGTAATAAAGTTAGGATATTCTTATTATATAATATACTCTTTAAGTAAAACTATTTTTATTAAATAGGTATACTTATTAATATAAAAGTATAGTATTTTTTTAACCTAATTATATAACAAGTTATTATTTATTTAATTTTAAACTCTTAATATTCTTAATCTCTTTTTTTTCTTTTTTAATTTTTTATTTCTTTTTTATATTTTATTTTTTACTTATAAGATTTATTTATTT